>VUQS01060065.1:0-17340 GCA_015108495.1 Heterochromis multidens | reverse complement strand
GGCATGACCGGTTTGGTGGTGGGTCAGTGATGGTCTGGGAAGGCATATCCATGGAGGGACGCACAGACCTCTACAGGCTAGGCAACCGCAGCCTGACTGCCATTAGGTATCAGGATGAAATCCTTGGACTAATTGTCAGACCCTACACTGGTAGTGTGGGTCCTGGGTTCCTCCTGGTGCACGAAAATGCCTGGCCTCATGTGGCGAGAGTATGCAGGCAGTTCCTGGAGGATGAAGAAATTGATACCATTGACTGCCCCCCACGCTCGCCTGAACTAAACCCAATAGAACACCTCTGGGACATTATGTTTTGGTCCATCCGATGCTGCCAGGTTGCATCTCAGACTGTCCAGGAGCTCAGTGATTCCCTGGTCCAGATCTGGGAGGAGATGTCAGGCATGCATACAAGCATGTGGGGGGCCATACAAACTACTGAGTACCATTTTGAGTTGCTGCAATGAAATTTCAGCAAAATGAACTAGCCAGCTGCATCATTTTTGTCCTGTCTCCCTCCCCTCACCCCCAACCGGTCATGGCAGATGGCTGCCCCTCCCTGAGCCTGGTTCTGTCAGAGGTTTCTTCCTGTTAAAAGGGAGTTTTTCCTTCCCACTGTCGCCAAGTGCTTGCTCATAGGGGTTTGTCTGATTGTTGGGGTTTTCTCTGTATTATTGTAGAGGTGACTGTTGTTGTGATTTGGTGCTATATAAATAAAATTGAATTAAATTGAACTTTTTCACTTTGATTTTTTGGGTGTTTTTGAATTCAGCCCTCTGTAGGTTGATAATTTTAATTTCCATCAAACGATGTGGCATCCTTTCATTCCTAACACATTACCCACTCCATATGAGTATAGATATCAGCATGACTTTTTTCCCCATTGAAATCTGATGTGTTTTCAGAGTGTTCAATTGTTTTGAGCAGTGCAGGCGGGCCACATATGTCATCACAGGTCATCTGCCTTAAAGACGTGAATTGGTGTCTTCAGTCAGGACACACAGGGGTGTGATATACATTCTATGTTATATCGAGTGAATCGGCTCAAAGGGAACATTCGAAACTGTGTGCGTGATTTTTTTTTTTTTCCCCCATTCAAATCTGATGTGTTTTCTAAGTGTTCCTTTATTTTTATTTTTTTAAGTGTACAAATCTAGCAGTTTAACAGCTTGCACATTCAAAAATAAATGAACTACAAAACTGGGCCCATACCCCTTCAAAACTAATAATTCTTTTTTTAAAAAACCTTTGTTATTGTAGACTAAATCCAGTTCTAAGTTTTAAGTTCAGACCAAGTGAAGACACAAACTGGCTTGAGATATTATTTAGTAAAGATGTTTCTACTTTCCTGTGTCCACAGGAGTATCGCAAGAAGCACAAGGATGCTCGAAGGAAGCTGACGTCCTCCCTGAAGAGCTGAGAATTGTGGGAAAAGAAGTCTTTGTGTTTCAGCACTCACTGGTCTGGACTTCCAGAATTCATGCCTGACGGATCATTTCTCCGTATTGGTGCCATTGTTTTGCCTCGGACTGATTGTAACAGTCAGCAGGATGGAGAGCAGATGGCTGCCAAAGACAGTGAAATCATCTGAATGTTTAACATCATCCAGAATTTCAAATTTATTGTTTATTTTAGTGAATATTGATATTTTGATGAGATATTTTGTGGTCAGAGCTTTTTTTTAAACAGCAGCTGTTAACTGCTGTGAAAACATCACTGCAGACGCAACACCCATTTATGGAGGACCAAACCAATGGTCAAATAAATAAAGAAACATTCTCATTAAATATTAAAATAAGATATGAAAGGTATAACTTAACTGGACATTATCCCCAACAGTTGTTTCAGAATTCATGAATGTTGATATTTTGTATTTTTTATCTAAGCACTTTTTTTTTTTTCTCTGTTATTATTCTATTTGTTGTTGTTTTGTTTGTTTTTGTGTGGGTTTGGTCCTCCGTACTTCTGAGATGAGCCACTTGAGTGACAAGATTAAAGTTTCTGTCACCTTTGTGGACTTTTTACCTCATGAAAGTCACTGTGAGGAGAGGTTTCAGTCTCATTTTGTGCTTTCTAAAATAAAATGAGATTTTGTTTATTTGACTATAAAGATGCTTTCAGTTTGTGGGAATATTCTTTGTCCAGTTTATTAGGTATACCTAACTCAAACCAATCCACTCTAAATAAGAGTCATTACTCACCTAGATTGGTAATGACGTTTGTAGCTACAGCAGTTGTGTTTCTTTGGGGGTGGTGGTGTCAGTCCTTTGGTCCAGATGGCAGCATCTTTACATCTCTCTGTGGATGGATTTTCACTGATTTTTGTGCTGAAGTTTTCCAAAAGCTGAGTCCTACTGAATCTGGTGACTCTTCTTCCCACACCATAGTGAGCTTCGTATTTTTAGTTTTAAATGAAAAGGCTTGATGATTATAAGGATTGCTGAGATTTGGTACAGACATTCATGAATTGTAGTAACTTATTGTTGACTTTAAGGTCAAAATTTAAATGTTTCCAGTACTTTGGTTTATGTCTAAATACCCAAAGAACCAATAACAGCCTCAGCTGTGCTTTGTGTATTTTGTTCATCAGCAAATTTTAGCTTGCTAAAATGCTAAATTGAGAATGCCAACATGGTAAACATTCTTTCAGAACATCAATATGGTATTAGTGTTCAGTACACTACAGTTATACATAAAATTGTTATTTAAAAAAGGTAAATTATTTTCTAGCAAAAAGTTCTTGGATTTTGTCCACCAAATTCATGGCGTTTAAGATAATTCACTACATGTGTCATGTAGTTAATTTATTCCAGTCAGTATGGAGCTCTAGAAAAAATGTTGCCCATCCTTGTGTATTCCGTAGTAATGACAAAGATACACATGTATTTGTGTAAAGTATTCATGAGCAGCTTTACCAACTGGATCTAAATACATTTTTACATTTAAACAGTGAAGTTACCACCTCTGTGGTTTTAAAGTTTGGGGGTTTTTTTATTATTATTTTGAAATTTCCCACCGGAAACTCCATGTTGTGTTCAGGGTGTCTTGATATCGGCCAATAACAAGTGCTGGAAGCTGAGCAGCAGACTCAAAACTTCTTCATCAGGACTCCAGCGAAGCTGCGCAGTGGCACAAACTTTTTTTTAAATCATTTTTTATTTCAGGGGTGAAGTTTTTCTGCAGCACATGTCTGTGATAGAGACGGATAACGCGGACCAGTTGCACTTAGTTAAAAAATGAGCCCGGTTTGGTGTTTTTTGCTTCTATTTCTCCAGAGCGCGGAGCTCCGGCATGTACACGCAGCTCCGCTGGAGGTGCAGCAGGCGGAGGATGCTGGCGCACCGCCTGCGCGCAGACAGGTGCCTCTCTCATCGGAGAAGAGCTCTCTGAACGGGTTTGAAAGTTCGGGACTTCCCGGTGTAAAGCGAATGCCCAGAGGAGCCAAAGATGGGGGGTTCAGGAAAAGAGAACCGGTTCCCGCGAACAGTTTCGTGCATCCGCGTCGGTACGACGACCCGAGCGGCTACTTCACCACACCGCGGACGTTCCGCTTCACCTCCGCCCCGCTGGGGAACCACTCGTCCGACCGCGGCTCGGGGCTCCACAACCCGCTGTTCCCGGTCACCGACGGCTCCTACTGGGCGTACGCAGTCATGCTGCTCGCGCTCGTCCTGTTCGCCGCGGGCATCGTGGGAAACCTCGCGCTCATGTGCATCGTGTGGCACAACTTCTACCTGAAGAGCGCGTGGAACTGCATCCTGGCGGGGCTGGCCTTCTGGGATTTCCTCGTGCTGTTCTTCTGCCTACCTGTGGTCATCTTCCACGAGCTCACCTTGAAGAGGTTGCTAGGAGACCTGTCCTGCAGGCTCGTGCCCTACCTGGAGGTAAGGAGAAGCTGAACGCGCGCGTGAAGGGAAAGTGTTCCCCAATTCAGTATTTAGACTACAAGCAGAAAAAGCTGAATAAAAGGTTCATAACTCCTTATAGTGTCGCTTGAACACCTGTGATGACTTTTTTGTCAAAAATTACACTTTTCATTCTTACGTTTTACCATATTGTACCAGTTTATTCACGTGTGTCCGCAGCGGGAGTTACAGCTAATAAATTCCCTTAATCAATACTGAGATCTCCGTGTTATAAACCATTTAATAAATATGTTTATGTTGATTATAGATGCACTTAAGTTGTTGCCCGGTGAAGAATGTGTATAATACTTTATTCAATTGTTTCACTGAAAATATTCAATAAATATTTATAATATTTATTTCATTCAAACAACTCAGTTCAGTTTATTTATGCAATACATTTAAACACCTTGATCGAAGTAATTGAGACATCACTAAGCCATTATAATAAAGTACAAATAAGTTAAAGTATTGAAAAAACAAGAGAAGAAATTAAAAATGAAACATAATGAAAAACTGCTTAATGTTACTAATTATGCTACAGTGATTAAATGAATGATTAATCAGTGATTGATGATCAAAACTGCATATGATTTTAACATTGTTTTTAAATCTAATGAATTTACCGTAATAGTCATTATGATTAATCTTTGATTTTACTGAAATACATTCCTTCACCCATAAACTCAATTGTGTGCAATAAGTGAAAACTATCTGTGATCTCCAGAGTAAAATCAATTTTAAATATCTTTATGAAACATCAAGTTATAGGATCAGTGATGTAAAACAGAATAAAGTGTTTCTTGTTTTTCTTCTCAAACAGTTAGTTGATTAAAGGTCATTTTCTGTAAGTAGTCTTTAATTGGTTGTTTATATTAGCACCATCCTCACTGTAGCCATGCAAAGTTTGAAATTTCTGCATCTGCACTAAAACGCCCACATAGTGAGGGCAGAGAGGCGTCAGTAACTTTCACACAAGCGCAGAAGTTTTTGCACCTCGTGTTTGACTCATTTTAAACGATGTCCAGCTTAATAAAGAGACCTCCAGGTCTGATGAATGGCCCGTTTGTCTCTTTGTTCCTCCTCAGTTTCAGCAGCCTTTACTTTGAACAAACGTGCTGTTATGGTCTGTTTGGCCTCTTCAGCTGTCTGTTATGTACCATCGGGGGGGCTAGCGTGGGGCCCCAGCATGAAGAGACTCTTCTTCCCCACATCCCAGAACGAAACAGTGAAATACAGAGATGTAGTTTTCAAGAATGGGGGTGTTTATGTGCAGGTGCAGATCCAAAACTAAGTCTCGGTAATGAAGGAGAAACTGTTGCTTACACTGATGAATCAGTGAATGAGCAAAGGGAAAAAAAGTAAACTGAAATATCAGGCCCTCTCTCTGAAAGAGAGCTCCTTTTTTAGTGCAGAATATCAGCTCAGGATGGGCCAGCAGAAGTTCAGTTTGCAATAAAAAGAAGTTAAGCTGGAGAGCTGGAAGAGTTTTCATTGCATGTTTTAAAATCTCCACATTTCAGCTTATTTTGAGGCCCAGTCTACACCTGAGTTTAACTCCTAGCATACAGGGCGAAAAAAGGCTTCCAGCTTACATGGAGAATAGAAGAGCAACTAAAGATATTGTTTTAAAGTTTTCTTGATTGATCACACTGTTATACTGTTAAATGATTTGTCACTTGGGCTATAAAATGGTATTTAAAGAAGGCTGTTAAATAGGTCCCCTTTAAGTGTTTTGCCTAAAGACACTTTGAGATGCTGACCTTTTAATCAGTGGATCTTCTCTGGATCCCACAACAAAGATGCTATTTTGAATCGTTGACTTGGACAACAGAGGAACATATCATTAAAAAGACAGTTTTTAAGGACCTAATAAAAAAATAGTTTTCATGATTAATTACTTCTCATTATATGCAATGTCAGAAATGAGTGAAAAAACAAACACCATTTCCCTACAGACCAAATCATTTAAAGGGTTTTTGGATCAAATCAAACAAACAGGCATCGTTTAGAAAATGACGCTAGTGAATGTTTGCTATTTATGCATTTATTTTTATAAGATAAATGCAGGTCCTTAAGATTTATGCATTTATTTTTATAAAACTTTTTATAAAATAAATACATAAATGGAGTAAAACAAGTAATCATATCGTGATATGATTACTGCTGAAAGTTGTGAAACTATAAAACTGACTCATCGTCTGGCCCGACCATCAGGACAGTTAAAAGCTGAGGCAATAGCTTAATTTAGATTTACTCTCACTGAGTAATGAGTGCTTCAGCACGGAGATAAAGTCCTGCAGCCTGTGGAGTCTTTGTTTTTGGCTCTAAACCAGCTCTGTCCGCCTACACAGCTTCAGATCACTGAAGTGGAGTTTTACTAATTTGTAATAACAGCTTGTGTGAAGCAGTCTTTAACAAGGTCAGGCTGCCGGCCTCCTCTATTCTTTGCAGCTTCACCTATTTTTATGCTAATGATTGAATTAATTTCTGGTTAATGAATTGGCTTTTTTTTTTTTTTTAAATGCTATTTTACTGAGCAGTGTTGAAGCAGGTCAGGCTGCCAGCTGCCCTGTGCTCTGTTAGTTAAACTATTTTCATGCTAATTAAAGCTCTGTGTTAATTATCTTGAGTTGTGTCTTAACAGTCTGAGGTCGTTAAGCACTCACAGAGGGAGGACAAGTCTCTGTAATGATAGTCCGTGTTTCTGGCCAAAAACACCAACTTTAATGGGCATTAGGCACCAATAACTGTCCCCAGAGTTTTTACAACATAATGACCTCCTTTTCTCCTGTGTGTGTCCTTTCATTTCTGTTTTTGTGTTCTGAATGTTAATGGAAAGCTGTTTTTGTAACTTTCTTCTTAATGCTGTAGATTTGGCGAATTCAGCCTGTAGCTTGGCATAAAAAAGCAGAGGAAATGCGCAAACATGGTTTTTACAAAGCATCAGCCAGAGCCTAGATGCTTGCAATGTGGAATTAGAGTTTAATTAGACATTTTGAATTATACTGTTAATTTATATTAGCAGAACATCTGATTTTTTTATGTCAATACAGTACCAGAGTTACCTTTTGCAATAACAAAGTAACCTTTATAATAGTTGACGGTAACAATAGTTTGTTAACTATTAATAAATTAGACCCTAAAGTTGTATAGAACATTTATTAGCCATAAATAAGCACAGTATTTGGGTAACATAATGGACCGTTGCGCATCTAAGACTTTGGAGTAACAGGCCAGATTATTTTTTTCTTTCATTCAGCATTTGGTGATTGACAGTTCGAGCTGTTCTGCAGCTTCAGGTGGTTGGCAGCTGTTTGAGTCATGAGTGCAAAAGACAAAAAAAACCCACAAAATTATTAGGAAAAATTTGTTCTGTCATGGTTCTGGGGTTTAGACCCAAAGTTTTGTGTTTTTGGACTGAATCCTTCTTTGTTTTTGTGGAGTTTTTGGAGCTCTTAGTTATAGTATTGAAGGTGTGTTTAGTCTTTAGTTCTTGTTGCTTTTATTATCTGGTCTCTGTTGGTGTTTAGTGCTGTTTATATTCAGATCTCTTAGTTAATTTAACCTTCTCTGTATCGTCCTGTGTCTGGTTAAGTCTTCATCTCTGTTTGTGATTCCTTGTTTAGTTGTTTGCTGGTTTATTTTGACAGCGGTTCTCTGTGTCTCGTGTTTAAGTTAACACTCCCCCCCTCCCTTCAGCTGTGTTTTCACCTGTTGTCTTATCATCCCTCTTGGTTGTGTGCTCCCTTGTTCTGTGTTACCCCTAAGAGTCCTAGTTTTTTGGATTCCTTGTTCCAGCTCTGCCATTGTTTTATATTTTTGTATTTTTTTTTAAAGAGTTCAGCATTAAAGCTGACTTTTGAGTTTACGATCTGTCTCCTGAGTCCTGCATTTGGGTCCATATCCTGCCTGCCACACAGCCGTACCCTGACACGTTCTTTGGTTGCACAGTGAGAAAATGTGATGCCTCAGAAAAAAAGCTGAAAAATGCGAAACCTGTGTGGTTGTTGGCTTCTCCAGGATGTCAGTAGAAATCATTAAAAACAAACCAAAAAAAAGTGTGAATATAGCATGTGGGGAAAAAAACTGCATCACAGCAGTAGTTCACATCTTGGAAAATGTTTCTGCTTCTCTCTGAGAGTGAAATGTCTTGATAGCACATGCCCATTGTGAAAACATCAGTGACTATATTAAAAATTTAGTCTGACATGGGACAGAAGAAGAAGATGAGCCTGGTATCAAAATGTCGATAACCCTGAAAGTTTGCCCAAAATGCAGTTTTTAAAGTTTTTTCCATTATTAGAAAACAGATCAGATATCCAGGGTACCAATACTTGTTTCTGTTCCTCTACATCACAGGCATAAAATTGGTGCAGTTTTGCTATTGAAACTATGAAGTGGCCCATAAGGGTGATGCTCAAAGTTGGTTATAAAAGAAATTATGTTTAACGAAAATGGGATTTTGCCTTTAATAAAGTGTGACACTTGCAAAACTGATTTGATTTTAGTTTTTAACAAAGCTTAAATGTGTTTGATGTGGCTCACTCTTACATTTTAGGTTATGAGGGCTGAAATAAGGTGACTTAAAAAGCACCGAATTTCAATCCAGCCCCTGTACTCCGAGGGCTTGTACCTCAGAAAATATTCATAGCATGAATGCAAAATTTTGCATGCCGTCATTAAATACACTAAAGCAATTGTACAAATATAATCATCAGATTCTGAGGGGTTTAGGTGGGAGGCAATGATCGATTTTTAAATTTGGACCCAGGGGGGAATCAGCTACCATGGCTCTTTTTGAGGATCAAAAACTCACCTGCAAACATGTCTACATTCACTACACTATATCTCCTTTTTTAAACCACAAAACAGATGTATTAAAATCCAAATTGTGATTCAGCAGAGGTTTTATACTCCAGTCACCCCTTGGGCGGTGGCTGTGGAGGGAAAGCAGGTCATCTACTATTTGGAAGGTTGATGGTTTGATCCCTGGCTGGTCCAGCCTGCATGCCAAAGTATCCTTGGGCAAGATACTGAACCTTGATTGGTGTGTGAATGGTAGATAGAAAGCACTTAGGCATAGTAAAAAAGTGCTTATATGAGTGGGTGAATGAGGCTTTTAGTATAGAGCGCTTTGAGTGCTCAAGCAAAGTAGAAACTTGCTATATAAAAACCAGTTCTTGCTGCAGATTTCATGCATGAGATCTTCATGTTGGTGCTGTGGTTAGTGTGATCAGCTCAAGGCAAGATTTAGGATATAATTGCACTGCAACTGTGAATGGATGTCTGTCTACATCTGGACTAATGTCTTATTAATAAAGTGATGTTTTTTCTGCTTAATTTCCTCACTCTGTCAGGTGACCTCTCTTGGCGTGGCCACATTCAGCCTGTGCGCTCTCAGTATTGATCGTTTCCATGCAGCCACTGGCCCCGGGCCCCATCAGACTCCAAAGGTGGAGTCCTGCCAGTCCATCCTTTCCAAGTTATCTGTCATCTGGGTGGGCTCCATGGTCCTTGCTGCCCCCGAGCTGCTGCTGTGGCAGCTCCTCCAGGAAACTGTCAGCCTGCCGACGCTTCCCAACGACCTACAGCAGAGCCAACATGGAGGCTCACTGATGGCAGCCTTTAGAGCCCGGACTGATGCGTTTAAGGTGGATATGTGTATTCGTGAGCCATCTGTGGAGCTCCCAGAGAGCATCTACTCTCTGGTGCTGACCTACCATGAGGCCCGAATGTGGTGGTTCTTTGGATGCTACCTTTGTTTGCCTCTGCTCTTCACTCTGGCCTGCGACTTGGTGACAAAGCAGGTGTTAGCACAGCGACTACCACAGAAACCCAGCAGTGACAAGGTGGCTAGCAGGTGCTCCTCTTCCTCTTCGTCTTCCTCTTCAACAAAGAAAAAGCAGCATGTGAGGGAGCAGAGGCTACGCTCTACTGTGATGGCACTCACTGTCTTGTACATCATGTGCAACCTGCCAGAGAGCATTTGCAACATCACCCTGGCATACATCTCTGTCCCAGTGACCACTGGGCTTCCAGCTCTGGTTCTGCCAGCGTTGGGTCTGATCGGACAGTTCCTGCTGTTCGTGCGCTGCTCTGCGACGCCAGTGATGCTGCTGTGCCTGTGCCGCTCGTTGGGCCAGGCCTTCATGGACTGCTGCTGCTGCTGCTGTGAAGAGTGCCTCCCTGACGGCAACTCCTCTTCATCTTCCTCTGCCTCAACCGCTGCGACCTCCACCCTCTCCTCACCCACATCACCTTCACCAGTCTCTCTGTTTCCTTCCAGCAAAGAGGAGCCGATGAAGAGCCTGTTGCCAGCAGAACCAGCAGTCCATGAGAGAGTGAAAGACTCATCAGTAGCTATTGGGACGCCTTGCTGAGATTCAGAACTGTTTGTAAACCACTTTAGAAGGTCATTTGGGTTTAATACAACTTGGTTCTTAGTTTGGTAGTTTTGTCCAACGTTTCTCTAAGTAACATTTTAGTCAGGAACACTATAGTCGAAAGAAGGATGCCATTTCCATCTGCAGTAATTTACATTTGGTGACATGGCTCTTTTCTGGGACCTCCATCAACAACAACAAACATGACAAATATGATATGAAAGCAGGTCCCAGGGTGTATATGGGTTGCAAAGCAGCTTGCACAGGGGTGCAGTAGCTCTAAGCATGCTAAAGCAACTTAAATAGCATGCCCCATATGAGATAGCTAATTGGATATGCAGAAGGATATTAGCTGGAACCATCAGCTGATGTAGGTGTTATTGAGATCAGCTAATCTGTCTGGATCATTGCCTGCCTGAACTAGAATTATGCTTGATTTTATTCACCAATTCTGAGATCTGGAAACAAAGCTGCATTACTAAAGAACGAAGCATCAGTTAGTACAGAAGAGGGAGGAAGAGAAATAACAGAAAGTTTGGAAGGAAACCAGCACATTATCCATATCATACTACATGACCAAAAGTATCAGGACAGCTGTGATTCAGTCTGTTTTCGTGATTTGAACCTACATCTCTTAGGTCTAACAAAGGCATATCTTTGCACTGTAGTGATATTATGCTTCCAATTAGGAATGGGTCTCAAGAACCAGTTGTAAATTGATACATCACAATTATATGCCTCCAAGCATATCAGTTCACTCTATACTTGTTGCCATTTTGTGGACCTTTTGCCCACCTGAGTCCCATGCAAACCTTTTTCTGTGCTGTGTTAAGATTTCAAAACAGTCACTGGAAATCTGTTTAGGCCAACTTTTTTTTCCGATGTGGAAAATTTCCTATGGGACCGATGTAGTATTAGACCTAAGCAAAATCAATAAAGGCATTGTTATGAATAAAATCTTAGCAATAACCAGACCTACGTCTAACTTTGTAGCAATTTTTTGGGATTGAATGGGAGAAAATCCCTGCAGTAATTGTCTGAAATCTTGCAAAAAGATCTTCCAGCTAAATTCTACATATGGTATCAGAACAAGTGTCCAGGTGTCTAAATACTTTTGGCAATGCAGTGTATCTAAAAACTTTAGGTAGAAATATAGTTTTATCACTGGTAAAACCACAGGTCAAAGTTGAAACGTGAAGCAGATCTGTAAACTATGATGTGTGCTGACAAATGTCTAATTGTTTCTCTTCCAGATATGTTTGACTAACCTGAAGGTTTGTTCTCAAACTGTGTGATTGTCTGACCTTTTTGATGTAACTGGATTAAAAACAGGTTATATAAAAATGCCCATTTCCTCAGAGCTCAGCTGTTAGGTTGCTGATTACACTGTTATTGCAGGTGGTCAAAATTATGGACAAAAATACCAAAATAAAATCCAAGACATAATAAATCGTTCTTTAAATTCAGTCTGTATAAACTTTGTTAGAGCCACTGTAGAGCAGACGTTTGTCAGACTAGAGTTAGATAATTATTCAGATAATGGACCAGGTTCTAGATGGATTTAATTCCATTATTGAATGACTTGTCATCGTTTTATGCTACAATTTACATGTCATAGTTATTGATAATTGTCTAATTCCCATTCAGGATATTTGCATCACATTTTCTTAGTACTGTATCAAAGAGAAACACTGGATCATTTGAGTTTGAGAGATCATTGATCAAATGAAGAAATACTGCACCAAGGCAATTGCCAGCAGACTGTTTGTGAACTATTTTTTTTTTAATATATGATTTTATCGTTATTTCTCATACATGGCTCATTTAAACTGTCTGCACAGGAGTCATCAAATACACATGAAATACAGGTGGTGCAGACAGCAGGTTTAACAATGGGATCAATCAACATGAAGAAATGTGAAACTAAAGTTTGACTTTTTTTTTTTTACTTGTTTTATTATTTTGAGTTAATAAAATACATTTTGAAAAAAGTTCACATGTGAATAATTTGTGCTCAGTGTGTTTTTTTTTTTAATATGTGGCATATAAAACAGAACAGTAGAGCTGTTTAGGGAAACTGCATCTGATGTTACAAAGCCAAAACTTCCATTAATGACTTCATTTATGAAGAGAAATGGGTTTAGTTATTGATATACAATCCACTCAACAGATAAAACTTTTAAGATTTAATGCCTTGGTTTTGGCTTTGTTTGTTTTTTTTATAAGCAGAAATAGCAATCTGATGGTGATGCATATTTTTTTCTATTAATCAATAAATTAGGGTCATATCAGAATTTTATATGCTGTTTACATCCTTCTCATTGGAGTTTACAATGTAGGCTTAATGCATGGTGTAAAGACTTTGAAATTGAAGGATTTCAAATCAGCATGTGTTGTAGCTCATACTCAGTGAGTACACACCTTAGACCAACTCCAGCCAAGTTCAAAAATTTCATTTAAAAAAAGGAGAATTTCTCTTTTGTCCAAAACCAGTGAAACCACAGTGGGTCACTTTGATGCATCAGTTTATATGTACTCACTGTACTTTGACTCCCTCACACACACATAATTCTGCTACTGGAATACTTGTTACAGCACAAAACTGTGTATCTCCAACACTGAAAACAGCTTTCCGCCTGTAACATTTGTTTGAAAAATACAAAGCCTGTTGAGGTAAAACCAAAGGTATGTTTGACATAAAATAGTCAAAAAGAAAGTAATGGTTCCCTAGATAGTGCCAGGAATTTTTGTAATTTTTATTTTATCTGAATTTGATTAATATTAAACTTAAAAGTATGGACAGGAAAAAAAAATCAATAAAAAAATAGAGAACCAAAAGGAAACAGCTAAAGGAAAAACAAAAGAAGGAAAACAGGCTGGAAGACAGAGAGAGAAGAGGGAGTGTCCTGGTTGTGAAAGTTGCATTATATTTAATGAACATCTGAACTCTGGATGATTGTTGTTTGGATTCATTTTATTTAGCGACAGTTTGCTTGTGAACACTCTGATGTCCTCTGGAAAGAATGCTTCTGCGCAGTGATTCCAACACCCACAGACTCAGAAAGCTCTTCATGCCTGACTGTGACACTCCTTTTTGTCATTATTCAATTATTGAAGGTCACAGCTTCACAATAACTGTTGGCCTTTGAGTTTGAGCAGCCATAATGAACACAGGCGCTCAGTGAACAGTTGCTTAGGAGAACAGACAGGAATTCCTCGCCTTCCCAAGTATTTTCCACCCAAGTATTTTTAAAGACTTTCTCAGTCAGTTTTTTCCTTTTTAATATGTTGACCTAAAAAAGAAAATGTCCTCCAGAAGAAAATGTCTACAGCATTTTGCACACAGGTTTGTAAAACACAAAACATATTTCAAAATAATAATTGTAAAAAAACATTTGTGATCATATATTTAATATTATATTTTGCTAAATATCTTATCAGGTATTCTCAGCACTGAATCTGATGAAAAGATTTTAAAATGTTAATCCATATATTTCTGAAATATCTTTATATCTTGATGCACTCCATCTAAGATCATATCCCGTGTCCCTCTGCAGAAAAGATAATATATGGATGGAGATATGTTTGTGGCCTGTGAAAATTATAATTTTAATTGACAAATGTTTTTTTTTTTTTTAAATCCAGCCTGACATTTGTAAACGTTTTACATCTCATTTCAGTTGGTCATTTCGCTTGACTGGACTGATTCAAAATTCTGGGTCTAAGCAAATCGAGGTATATAATATTCTTGTACTGCAAAATAATATATAATATTTGTATCTTCTCTGTACACAAATCATGAATACCGTCTTTTGCACGTTACATGGATCAAAATATGCATCTTGTATCCTCAACCTATGTGCTCCAGGCATTAAAAGTTTTAATTTTTCTGTACCTGTTCAATACCTGTACCTGTGCAAAGCTAGAAAGCCAATCAGAAGGAGGCTGGCTTAAAGGGAGAAGAGCTATACCCCTTGTTTCAGACAGTCAATTAATTGAGGGGCTGCACCAAGCCCCAGTACAAGATAAATAAGGATTATTTTGAAATGTCAACCAAGCAAAGTTCTTCTAGAATCCAAGAATGAAAAATAAAGAGCTGGAAATGAGAGTAATAGGCCCTGTTTAACTGCTTGCAGACAACTCATACAACATTTACTTTCAATAAATTGTATGTGTAAATGATAAAACTCAGGAAAATGGTTTATAGGAATAGGAACTTTTTCAGCAAACCACACATGGGCAAAATTCCTGATTTTGAGGACACTTTCAACAGATAGTAACAGAGCACCACCTGGACGTGAAGGACAGCTGAAGGTTTAGTTGGTCTGGTTTTTGATTGAGTTGCATGTTTTCATTTTTGGACTCTATCAGAGTAATTTTTCATGATTAAGGAGTTACAAATATTCCTTATTTATCTTCTGCTGGGTCTTATGCCTCTAATGGGGACGTGATTAACACATTTGCTTGGCAAGTGAAAGGTTGGCTGGTTCAGTTCCAGCTGGAAACACAAATCCCCTTTGGGGTCGTGAGGAAGGGCATCCTGCGTAAAACTCAGACAAATCGACCATGTGGAGCTACCTGCTGTGGCGACCCCTTGTGGCAAAGGAGCAGCTGGAAGTAGCTTTATCTTCTCGTGGACATTGAAACAGCCCCTGAGTTCATCTGCTGTCTGAAACAAGCTCCTCTCCCTTTAAGTCCACCCTCCTTTTAAACCAGCTTCTGATTGGCTGCTCCTTACAAACAGACTGTTTAAACAAAAGGGGGTGGACCTTACATACAGTGTATTATTGTAGGGTCTTTACCTTACAATATAAAGCAATTTGAGACAAATTTTGTTGTGATTTGGCGCTATATAAATAAAATTGAACTGAATTTATCCTTCTGCACTCACAGCCAGAACTAAGATAACTCAATTAGAAAAAAACTGCCTGAAACTGAGCATTTAGAGCAGTCTGAAGCCTGAGCTTTTGGCTCACATTGATTACTTGTATTTTCACCAACCTCATTATCTGAAACTTTGGCCATGTTCAATCTGAGCATTCAGCATTGTCACAGTACATGACAGAAAGTAAGGAAAAGTATAACAGGTCTCTTTTAAAACTAGAGCTGAATCATAATCAGTCCACTTTCCTAAAGTTGTGCCAGGTCTGGTAGCTGTATTTGGGCTGAAGCTTGTTTATAGTTTGTCCTCCTGGTCCAGAACAGGTGACTGTGCCAAGTGTCTTGTGGCTCTGGAAATCTGGGACCAATACAGTGGCTAAATGTTTAGGCTTAGAGCTGCTTTTAAATTTGTCTTCTGTTATTTTGTGAAACTTTTGGAAAAGAGAAAACCAAATGACAATCATTTTTTTGGCTGTTGCAAAAGGAAAAGAGAAACTCACCCCTAAACCTTATCCAAATCTGGCATCTCTATTTGGACTCAAGCTGGCTTATAGTTTGACAAGAGAACAGGAAACTGTCACAAGTACCGTATTATCGTATTTTGATTGAAATCTGGGCCAGGTGGGGCCCACACTTATTATTGGTGTTATTTTGTTCAGTTTTTACCATTTTCTTTTCTTGCTGTGAAACTGATTAAACACAAGTTAATGATTTCAAGCTGGTATTGACTCTGCATACAATTTTGAGGTTGTTAAAATTTTGTGAAAGTAAAAAAGAAAAAGAAAAAAAGAAGCACCTAAAAAACACAGCAGACAGGAAGCTGAATGGAGAAGTGGAGATTCAAATATCCCAGTATTTTAATATCACAGACTCCAAGTGTCTGTATTAGACCCAAAGACACACGTTTAATCAGATGAAGTACCAAACAGTGAAAAAATGTTGCTGTTGGCTTCAGAGAGGTGATTATTTGAAGTGAATTAAGAAGTGTGAAGTACATATACAACTTCACTTTGAAGGCTTAAAGCTTTCATTTCGCTGAGGACACCTGAGTCTTCACAGATGTTTGCAGCCTCTGAGTTTCACTTTAAAAACCTGTGCTGTACGTTGAGTCTCGGTTCCTTTGAGCTGAAATATTTGTCCTCCCACGTCGCTTTGCCTGGGCAAAGAGAAGGAGGAGGAGAAGCTTCAATAAGGCCTGCTTTGTTCAGGCATCCCCCTCTCTGGCTCAGAGAGAGAGACACTTGAACAAAGCTGCATATCAATCGCCATCCACTGAGGGAGTTGCTAAGCTACACGACACCCACCGCCTCCCACCAGCTGCCCCAGTGAGAAGAGAGAAGAAAGAGGGCTGAGATGCAGGGGAGGAAAACTGCTGTGGTCCGCTAAGATAAGCCAAAACTCCTCTCTTCTTGGTTGCCTCGGCAACCAGCTGAGACACAGCAGCGTGGTGGCCTTAAGTTAGCAATATGGCCTAAAAACAACAAGGACCTCTGTTTGAATCAGACTGAAGCCCGTTTCTGAACTCTCCATGGCCCTGCTGTGTTTACATAGGCTTGTATGATGTTTATATTAGTTCGGTATCTAAAATGTTTATATTGTAAGTGAGTGAACGTAAAACACATCAATAAGTCGTAATCCACTGATTGATAACAGTGTGTAAAAGATGTTTGTAGCTTCTGGGTCTGAAAGGTAAAATACAGGGTGGGCCATTTATATGGATACACCGTAATAACATGGGAATGGTTGGTGATATTAAAGTCCTGTTTGTGGCACATTAGTATATGTGAGGGGGCAAACTCCCCAAGATGGGTGGTGACCATGGTGGCCATTTAGAAGTCGGCCATCTTGGATACAACTTTTGTTTTTTCAATAGGAAGAGGGCCATGTGACACATCAAACTTATTGGTAATGTCACAAGAAAAACAATGGTGTGCTTGGTTTCAACGTAACTTTATTCTTTCATGAGTTATTTACAAGTTGCTCTTTGTTCACAGCCATTGACATGTCGAAGAGGTTAACACGTGAGGAGTGGATCGAAATCGTGTTGATATCTGGTGAACGCAGTAACCGGGTCATTGCAGCAGATTTCAATGCAACACACCCTACGAGACCACCCATCTCCCATGCTACAGTCAGCAAACTGCTTGCTAAGTTCCGTGAAACTGGTTCAGTGT
>VUQS01060063.1:0-15857 GCA_015108495.1 Heterochromis multidens | reverse complement strand
CGCTGTTAAGTGCCAGGAGGATTGCCGTGACTTATACACTGGGGAAACCAAACAACCTTTGGCTAAGCGGATGGCACAACACAGAAGAGTCTCCGCAGTATGGACACTGTACTGGTTCGTCGTGGTGAAGAGAGAGCTGAGCGTAAAAGCGAAGCTCTCAATTTACCGGTCGATCTACATCCCTACCCTCACCTATGGTCACGAGCTTTGGGTAGTGACCGAAAGAACGAGATCGCAGATACAAGCAGTGGAAATGAGCTTTCTCTGAATGGTGGCTGGCCTCTCCCTTAGAGATAGGATGAGGAGTTCAGCCATCCGGGAGGGGCTCAGAGTAGAGCTGCTACTCCTCCACTTTGAAAGGAGCCAGCTGAGGTGGTTCGGGCATCTGACTAGGATGCCCCCTGGGCGCCTTCTGGGGGAGGTGTTCCGGGCATGTCCCACCAGGAGGAGGCCCTGTGGCAGACCCAGGATTCGCTGGAGAGATTATATCTCTCGGCTGGCTTGGGAACGCCTCGGTGTTCCCCCGGATAAGCTGGAGGAGGTGGCCGGGGTGAGGGAGGTCTGGGCTTCTCTGCTTAGGCTGCTGCCCCCGCGACCCGGCCCCAGATAAGCGAAAGAAAATGGATGGATGGATGGATGGAATTTTAAGCAAACTTTTTTCACTTTGTCATTATGGGGTATTGTGTGTAGAATTTTGAAAAATGAATTTAATCCATTTTGGAATACGGCTGTAACATGACAAAATGTGGAACAAGTGAAGCACTGTGAATAAGTTCTGGATGCACTGTAACAGCTAACTTTGACACAGTGTATCAAAACAATTTAATATCTCGTTTACAGCATTGTGTAGGCATTCGTGGCACTACTCTGGAGTGGTTCAAATCATACCTGGTTCAGAGAATTTTTAATGTTGGTCTAAATTATTTCAGATCTTCTTCTGCTCCATTTCCCTGTGGGGTTCCGCGGGGCTTGATATTTTCTCTGTATCTGTTGCCCCTCAGTTCCATTCTTAGACAACACAATATTGCTTTCCATTGTTATGTAGATGATACTCAGGTTTATGTGCCCCTAAAACGGAAGGATGCCTACTCCATAGAGACTTACCTGAGTTTCTTGAGGAACTAAACGCCTAGATGGCTCTAGACTTGGTGATTGTTTTTGGTCCTGGTGTCACTGGTAGGTCTTCTCCTGTGGACATGGGCCCTCTGACACAGTATATAAAGCCTACTGTCACAAGCCTGGGTTTTAGAATGGACAGTGATTTGGCGAAGATAAAAAAAAAAAAACATTCTGTTGAAAGATCACTTTAAAACAGTGATTTGTGGCTTTATCACAACTCGGTTGGATTACTGTAATTCTTTGTATGTTGGTGTTAGCCAGTCCTCCCTGTCTTGTCTTCAGCTGGTATAAAATGCTGATGCATGGCTTTTAACTCGAACACAGAAGAGAGAGCATATTACTCCTGTTTTATCCTAACTGCAATGGCTGCCTCTCCATTTCAGAGTTCATTTTAAAATTCTTTTATTTGTTTATAAGTCCTTAAATGGCCTTGCCCCGCCCTACCTCTCTGAGCTGCTGCATTTGCACTCCCCTTCCCTGGTCCCTGATCAGCTGACCAACTGCTCCTGGATGTGCCAAGGACACAGTGGAGGTTCAGAGGACAGGGCTTTTACCGTTGTGGCTCCCAAATTGTGGAATCCATTGCTGTTACACATTAGACAGGCCTCTTTACTAGTTATTTTTAAATCTGCTCTTAAGACCCACCTCTTCTGCTTGGCTTTTGACCCAGTGTGAGATGTTAGGGGTTTTTTCTTTTTTTATTATTTCACTCGTGTTTATATGTGTCTTGCACTTTTATTCATGCTTTTATTTTGTGTTGTACTTTTATTTATTTTAAATGTATTTTATTTTATTCTAATGTATTTTTATTCCTATGTTCAGCACTTTAGTCAGTGGTTGCTTTATAAAGTGCTTTATAAACAAAGTTGGCTTGGCTTGGCTGTTTTGGTGAGTGAAATTCTTATATTTTATTAGTCTGCACTAATTAGCAGATATGTGTCTGTGTACCATCCAAACAGACTATAGATGCAACTTTGCAAGATGCAAGATTGCTAACCTTAGCTAATAAGTTCACTCCACCTCCTCTTCCAAATATGGCCACTTTAGGCTTCAAAAACATCAACATGGCAGTGTCCAAAATGTTGAATGCCACACAAAAATTAACGTATTGAGTTTTAGCTGACTACCACCAGAATTAAAGGTTGACTAAATATAACTAAAATATTGAACTTTTGCACAAAAACTGTGATTAAATATAAATTAAACAGTGTCAGCACCAATTGCACGATATTGTCGACACTTGCCCTGCCTGTATATGCTGGAGTTTAAGACAACTGGACAACCAATGCATGCCAGAATACAGCATTTAACTAATAAAAAGTGATCAGTTTTTCAGTTTAATGCCAAATAATGGCTAGATTAGAATGCTAAATGTCATGCATTGCCTTTTTGTCAGGTTCACCTCCTGTGCTGCTAATAATGAGTTTGCAACAAGGTGCTCTGTGGGGATGGTGAGGGGGTTTATTTGCTCCTTTTATTATTTGTTCATTTTCACGTCGACATGTCACTTCCACTCAGTTATGCCATATGTCAGTCATAGTCCATAATGTTACCCACGGGGACAATTCATGTTTGATCTGGCTTCCCTTGGTGTGTTCTGTCAGAAAGTTGACTGAATTGCTCAATTTTTAAAATAGCAGCACTTTTCTTTGCTGGGTGAAGCACTGACGTCTAGATTAATTTCTACTTCTAATAATACCCCATTTACTTCCCATTATCTCCATTGTATGAAGAAAAGAGCACATGCTAGCAGGAAGTAGCAGGAGGACTTAATGGATTACCCTTTGTGGCCCACCATGAAACCGTCATTTGCTACTTTTACTTGCACACGACAGCCCGATTGGAGTGAATAACAGCAGATTAGCTCTGTTTCACCAAGTCGTTTACATGGTTGGACATAACCTCATTTCTTTTGAATTTACCTCTGAGTTTTGTTTGATGTTCAGGCTCATTCCTGTGAGAATATATGCTAATGTACAAGAAACAGCTGCAATACTTTAATGGTCACAGCAAATGAAGAAAGCAGTCGCATCAATATCAGATACCAGACATCAATATCAGATACCAGACATCAATATCAGATACCAGACATCAATGTCAGATGAATGCAGACATGCTGTTTTTTTTTAAAGCGTTGCCATATACTCTGTAATAAAAAGGGAGAACACCCAACATATTGTATCACAGTTCATATACACTGTACACTGTTATGCAATTTAAAATAAATCTTAACAAATGTTACTAAGAAGGGAAGTGTGCAGCAAAACTCAAAATCACACACACTCCAGGGATTTCTAATCATCACATCAACTTCATTGTATGTAGAGGAAAATGTAGGTATGACGGTCCTCCCACATCATGATGAGTGTAACTGTGTTGCATCACACTTGTGGCTACTGAAGGGTCTCTTAATTAAGGAATAGAGTAGAAATACAGCAGCAAACTCTGTGACCCTCTTGTTTCTGTCAATCACTTACTGTATTCAATGAGCTCATTAGCTCTAGCTAATGCTACCCACAAAGTTTAAGGAATACAAGACTCACCTTCGTATCCATGGTTGTAAGAGGAGGCATACATCTGAAACCCCTTCTCTAATTTACTTGTTGGTGTTTTGGATGAGGACAATATACATAGTTAATGGTAAGTTTGGGCAGGTCCTATAAACATGGAAGCTGACGTGCAAAGTGTCTATTTCAATAACATTTCAGAAATGCCCCCACTTGTCTTTTACTTAATAGTATCTTTCTTTAACTTAAAATGGGCATTTATAACAAAACATATTATGAAACACTTTTCAAAAACAGGTACAAAGTCATGTAAAAAAAAAAAAATCCATAAAAGCCTTGTTACAGCATTTATTACTCAGACAATTGTGAAATAATCAACTCATTGTTGTAAGTGTGTGGAGTTTCCTCAGTATCTGACACAAAACAGTTGCTGCATTTTCTTGTGTGTGGTTAATAAGTCTGCACTGGTGCAGACTCAGTGTTGTAGGGATTTATCATCCATTTTCACTTGATGCTAGATGCTAGATGCTTTGGAACAGCACTTAAACGTGAAAATGGAGTGAAAACTGTAGGGAACACCGAATACCACATCTGCTCGTTGGGTGCTGGATATATAGCACCAATACTACTTGTCATTTGGCTACTAGGTTGGGGGGATGCTTTGAATAGGTTTGCTTGGCATAGTTGGAAACTTTGCTCTTGAAAAAACAGACCTGTAAAGTTGACTTCCTGTGTTCTTTTCTTCTTTGCTTTTCTTTTTGTGTAAATCTGCCTGTAAGGTACAGGAAACATTTCCAGGGAAATTGAATTTCTCCCCAACAGAACATATTTGAACTTAAAAGGCAGGAAAAGTCCAAATAAATATCCAGATAGGGTGGTCATGGCATAATCCACAAACAATCATATCTTGGTGCTGATAGCAAGAGATTCATTCCAAAAGTTGTGTGGATTACTTCCTGTAAGGTTTTTGTTTCTTTTACAATGACAGACTGGAGGTAAATGGTCAACAACTATAATGACTGTAATTGTACTGAATGTTTTAACTGATGGTAACAGCTTGCAATCTTCTTCGCTCTTGTTGGATGCCTTCTTTTCACTGAGGTAGGGGAGTAACATGATAAGTGGGTTTTAAAAGTGGTGCACTCAAGCCAGACAGACACACTTCACAATATTTTAAAGGTCAACTGTGAGTGAGACACAAGATTAAAATACATGAGAATTTACAAGATTGTTCATTAAATCTGCCCAAGCATTTGGAAACCTTTAACAGGAGGCAGCCTGCAGAAGAACTAAATAAAAAAGAAGGCATTTGAGACCAGAGATAAAATGCTCCAAATTGCAGCTGAGTGACAAACTTGTGGTAAACATAACATCAAGGCCATATTCAGAGGCTGCACAGTTAAAGGGGTTGTTAAACCAAATGTTAATAATTCACCGCACACAGTAATGCAGGCTTAACACAGATTTAAGGCCTTAGGCACCTTAGGAACTTTTAGTATTAGTGAAAAATATATAGTGACAATAGTATTAAATCCTAGAGGCTGGCAGATTGCTTGAAAGAGTCAGGTTTAAAAATTATTATGGGGGATGAAATTAGCTATAGATCGCAACAACAGCTCGCCCGCTAGATTTCCACAGCTTTATTTTCATCACTCTGTCATTTCTCTATCCCCCATTCTACCATAATCAATCAACTGGCTGAGCCAACAGGTAAACAAATGAATTTCTGACCTCACTTTCTACATTCACTGAGGAGCAGAGGAATGTGGGAATAAAGGTGCTCTCTATCACTATAGTAAAGAGACTCAGAATGTACCGTAGGTAAAGCAGTGAAAATATTCTAAATATTGAACCTATGTAGATTTATTTAGGTGATTAGATTAATTTTGCAACTGACCATATTTCAATAAGGAGAGATCATTTGAAAAAACTGAACATGGATTATTGAGATAGAGAAATTAATCAGTGTTTTTGGCGATTAGACTCCGATGACCCATAATGGCAGAACGGAATCCCAGCAGTGATAGGATTTAGGACAGGACCCCCCAGAATCTAGACACTGGTGGTGGTGAAGATAAAGACTGAGGCTTGGACGGAGCTCTGAGTGACTTGGACGAGGAGGAGATGGGGAGGAGGTGGGTTGCATGAATGAGAGTCTGAAAGGGAGAATGACAGAGCACAGATTTAAACCACACAGAGTGGAGAATGATTGGCTCAAAGAACGTAGGCAAGGAGATGATTGGCCTAGAGTAATGATGTCAGTATTGAGATTGACAGTGTGGGAAAGTGGTAGTGATGTAAAGAACACCCAGGAAAGCAGGCAGATGAGTGATTACAGATCTTCCTTATTGAACTTACGTATAAGCTTCATTTTAAAGATAGATCGGTAATTAGACAGACAGATATGGTATAATTAATTATTGGTTTGTATCCCCCAACCTTAGTCTGTTTATAAAATGGGCTTTTAAATTAAAATCAAGACGAGAGTTTTGGTGAAACACTCCTTTTTTATTTTTAAAACTTCTGACATTCATGAATCGTTAGTTAACCCAGAGTTCCCATACAGCTGTGAGATTTAAATAATATTGCTTTGCAGACACTTTCCATTAGTGAGTTCTTCCTTAGAATAACAAAACCTGTTGTAACATCTTCACCAACAGGAAGTATTAGATTAGATGTTTTTTGTTTGTTTTTGTTTCGTTTCATTTTCAAAAATATTCCTGTCAGCAATTTTAAACATAAATAAAGAAACTAACACCAAAAAATTGAACAAAGACAAATCAACACAATGAACAGCAAGTTGTTTCTATTACACACACAGTAAACCACATCTCAGCAAACAAAATGGAAAAAATTTGTGAAAGGAAAATATATATTTTTACTACTTCAAAATCCACAAAGAAGTACTGCATGGTTACAACAATCTATTGTGAGTGACTCTCCACAGGATCCAAATCTTTCACATATTTCAGAATTAGTCCCCAAACCTTTTCAAATAATATACATGTTGTTCTTTTTACTGGTCACCCCGTATGGGGCTATGTTGAAACAAAGTTTGGTTCTTTTAAACATTTTCTTCCTCTCTTTGTCTTCCTTTGCAGTTTCAAACAGCTAAACAAATCTCAGCAAGCACACAAGTTGTTTCTGTGCAGTTTGTCACACAGTGTGTCTGCTAGCTAATGGTACTGCTGCTGTAAAGCCAGACTGTATGTGTGTGTGGCATCACTGCTTCACACCATAAACTGTTTATAAAAGATGGATGTAGCCAACATGATGTCACTTTTAGACAATCTGTATCACATAGGACATATTCCATTAAAAATGCTCCAAAAGGCACCAACAGTACAAACACAGCTGAGACATCCACTTCAGTGCTTGTTGACAAACCTGTCAATCAAACAGGCCACACCCATAATTTTAAGCCTTACCTAAATCCAAATGAGTTATATAAAAGAAAAAAAAACATGAACAGTTATTATGAAGAGGGACATTAGCTATGAAGACCAATAGCATTAGCAGGCTGTAAACCTGTTTATTTCAGTGCTGATGTTGGGCATTTTAACATGGGAGTCTCTGGGGACTGACTCACATTTGGAGCTAATCTCATTTGTGAATTTCAGTTTTTGGCATTACTGTGTAGGCTTAAGGATCCAATTATAGCTGTTGTATCGATTGTGTTGTGTTGTAACTAACTGTGATGTCACCACTGCCCTCTCACCATTTATATTGGCACTGAGGGAACGCCAGACTCGCTCCAGTATTCTCCTGAGCAATAGGTGTTGCCATTCAGACAAAACCTGCTTATCAGCACTAGTATTGAGGTTTCTCACATGACGTCATCCCCGAGATTTGTCTGCCATATCGGATGTGATATATCCATGTGATATATCTGTGATTTATCCACTTAATTTCTCTCTGCTTGTGTTTTACAGAACACATGTTCAAGCTGAGTACATTCATTAGAATTAGAATTGAAGTTGAAATAAAGCTTGTATTTCCTTGTATTAATATCATATTATTATATTAATATGACATGAGGTTCAGTTAGCTCTGCACAAAAATAGCTGGTAAAAATATTCTCCAAAGAGCTACTTTTTACTTCTATACCTTGAGTACATTTCAGAGCCCGCATTTTTTCACTTTTACTTGATTAAAGAAGCTGAATCTGTATGTCAACTTTTTACCAGAGTATTTTTAACACAAGTATCTGTACTTCTAAGTAAGTGATGAATATGTGTATTTTTGCCACCTCTGATGATGAAACATTTTTCTTCTATTCCAGAATAACAATGACCCTATCCATAGGGTAATCATGAGTTATTATTAATCTCTGGCTCTCTTCCACAGTGTGTCTTTTGTCCTGTCTTCCTGCCCTCAATCCCAACCAGTCACAGCAGATGGCTGCCCTTCCCTGAGCCTGGTTCTGCTGGAGGTTTCTTCCTGTTAAAGGGAGTTTTTCCTTCCCACTGTTGTCAAGTGCTTGCTCACTTGCTGATTGTTGGGGTTTTCTCTCTATTATTGTAGGGTCTTTACCTTACAATATAAAGTGCCTTTAGGAGACTGTTGTTGTCATTTGGCGCTATATAAACATAATTGAATTTAACTGAATTGAATTGCATCCATAGGACACGAGGAAAGGATGAAAATAGTGATACAAATAATGACTCAAATGGTATTGCCTTCTAATCACCTTCTAAAGGCACATGGCATCTTATCAGTTCATTTAATGCCACACTGTGCAACACAGATTAAACTTAGGTAGGACAGCAAGCTTCCATAACACTGAGCATATCCTGAATTTTGTTACAGGCTATGCTCGATAGTAAGACCATTAGAGCAGCCAACTTGTCTCTCACTGTGCAATGAAGGACCACTGGCATGACCCATGTACCAAGGCTGAGGCCCTACCACAGAGCCCTGGACTCAATTCTGTCCTGCCCCCTTGTTGGAAGTCATCCCCTGTGTCTCCCTGCCCTCATGTCACTTCTTCAGCTGTCACCAGGCAACAAAAATAATTAATTTCAATTCAATTCAGTTTTATTTATATAGCGCTAAATCACAATAACAAGGCACCTTATAATGTAAGGTAAAGACCCTACAATAATACTCCAAGAAAAGAAAAAAAAAAAAAACCAAATGAGGAAATATATTTTAAGAAAAACTGTGTTCCACACCTCCACTATAGTTCCAGAGACTTGAAGAATCAGTGCTTAGATACACTAATGCTATACACCTGGAATATGGTGGTCCAACAGCTCATTAAGACATTTTATTGTGGGGTTTTTTTTCTTTAAGTTGTCACTGTAACTCTAATGCCTTTGCAGATGTAAATCACAACACAGTTTTGTGCTATGTTATCTTAATATTAATGTAAAATATTGTTTTGAACAGTAACATGTAAGTAAAGCTGTCAAATAAATGTAGCAGAGAAGAAGTAAGTAGTGTTAAATTGTGTTCTTTTACATTCACAGTGCAGTTACATGGTATTTTGTTTCCTTTTTATAAAACACAACTAGTTCATGACCTTAAGATGAACCTGCCTTGACTCTTATCTGTTTTATCGACATTATCTCATTTGTATTCATTTCTGCCCTTTCCAGCACAAGCATCTTCCCATCACTATTTGCAGTTTTACTTCATGCTTGTCAGGTGTTATGATAGGAGGTTTAGGACTACTCTCGTCTGTACTCAGGCACTGTAGATTTTGCTGATGAGTTGTGATGCCGGGGAGGGGAGGTGAAGCCCTCCAAGTGAGGTCAGATAACAAAACTAACCTGTAGTTGTTGTTTTTTTAACCTGTCAGCTTTATCGCCACATTATCAGGACAGTCATCACTACAATAAAAACTAAAATCTAAAATTGTCAGAGACAAGTATTGGCTAGTCACAAGATAGCAAGAGTGTAAACAGTGGGCCAAGGACAGCAGGGTGAGCCAGCCACAGGAACAGCCAGCTGGTTCAGTGACATGCTGATTGTCCTGTTAGGGGCTGACTCTGTACATTCTATCACATACTGTGTGGGCTTCAAAGCTTTATTTTCTTAATTAATCAAATCTGTGTTTTTAGCTTAAACAATGCTGTCTTTATTTAACCCAGAAATAGAAACATAGAGGAGATGAAGGTCATGGAAAGAAATGGTGCAGTTCAGCACACACACAAGCAGAAACACAGCTGGAGGTAAACAGAAAGCCTAGGAGACAGTCACTGGATGTATATCGTAAGAGATAGGAAGAAGCTGTTCCCATCTCCCATGGTGCACTAGTCTTTCTGTATTATCTTTCCTTATTTCTGTATTATTAAGATGGCTCTGTTTAGCCAATCAAAATGCTTGCAAGTCTCTTTTAAAAAACAAAATGAAAGGCAAGGTGCTTTGAAATCCTACCAAAATAATAAGCTCCTGAGACAAGCATACAGACAAGCACGCATGCCTACTTATGATGAAGTCCTATTGTTCATAATAATGTTATCTCTTAGTGGAATAAACAAAAAGAAGTGCATGTCTGGACTTCTCTCTGGCTGGCTCCGTTTCTCTAGAGAAGCAAGTGGGTTAATTAAAACATCAGCAGCATTACATCGCTTTGTGTGTATTTTTGTTTTTTCAGACCAGAGCTCCTTACTTGGACTGTCAGGAAAAAAAAGCTAAGAGTCTGCAAAACAGTTCTCAGAAGTAGCCAGTCACAAATCACACAGTTGGCAACAGTGTCTGTGTAGTAAACCACAGTGGAGCTGAACATGTTCATCAGTAATCAGTTCATTATTTCTGCCTTTTTAAAAGACAAATGCCAGAAGTTTCACTCATTTAAATCGTGATGACAGCAGAGGTTGCTGTCACTCGAACATAAACATTTGTAGAGTAGGGCATTGGCTGAAATAACTGATGCTGACTAACTGATGGGCGAGGGTGCTTAACTATGAAATGTAACAGTGGGTCAAAATTTGCTCACAGAAATCATCAAAGGAGGTCTTTTTGTATGGGAGGACATGCTCCTATGGTGTCCCAGCTCTCTGTGACTGGTCCTCCACGGTGCTTCTGGCTCTTCCTCTCAGGGCAATATCTCACAATAATTTTATTATTACATTAAAAGGCTCCATACAACTCTTAAAAGCTGCTGAAAGTAGTTGCTATGAGTTAAAAAGAAAAACAAAACAAAACAAGCAAGGCCTTTTTTTTTTGACTTTCTTTTTTGGATGACTAATATGCACACAGTTTTGTGTGTTTTTCTTCCATATTCATGCATGCACACTCACACACATACATAAAACATTCATTTAAAAAAGCACAGTGGCAGAATTCTCTTCATTTAGACAGCTCAAATGTCTGTGTAACGGTCAAACTACTGTACATACCAGGATTTGTTTTTGATGAACAATGCATAATTTTTACCTGCCGTAATAATTTATATAGTGCCAGTGATGAACCAAAAGAGAGGAAAGAGTACCATAGAGAGAGCATAAACAGCAAACAAGACAAAACACAAACTACAGGAGAAGGTAGACTAAAGTTAATAACATGCAACAGTGGCATGCAAACTCACAGGGAGTGAAAAGTGGGGAGTCGAAGAGGTGCTCAGTGAATCACAGGAAGTTTCCCAGCGGCCTATTACGCTGCCAACAGCAGCATAACTAAGAGATGGTTCAGCATCAACTAATCTTAAAAGTAGAGAGGGTGTCTGTCTCCTGAACCCAAACTGGGGGTTGGTGCAGGACAGGAACCTGATAGCTGAAGGCTATTCCTCAGATTCTACTTTTGGAAACTCTAGGAAACACAAGAAAGAACAAGAAATCCTGCACTCTGAGAGCAAGGATCTTAAATTCACTTCAAGATTTACCAGGGACCCACTGAAGAGAAGCTAATATGGGAGAAAACTTTATGTGAAATACATGAAACTAATTATTTTACTGCGAAGAAAATCACAAGTGGTGGAGGGTACAAAGATCCCAAGTAAAGGGTGTGTGGTGTGACACTGGAGGCCCTGAAATATGATTGGAAACCCATGGCTTTTGATGCTAGACAAATACTTGGTTTACCACTTTGTAAAACAGTTATTCGTCACAAAACAAATTTTAGGCACTTGCCACTTTTCATATCATACATCTGTATAAGTGGCACACATGAGCAGTGTGTGCCCAGTGTTTTCTATACCAATTTTCTGGACTCTAGTTTAATTTCCTGTGAACCCCGCAGGCCGAAAAGCCCCATAGAAACCTCAAACTAAAGGCTCTACAGGTAACTTTGCAGCTGCAAAGTTGGAGCTACATCTAGCTGTGTTGGAGTTCTTGCATCTACAATTGGAAAGAACACAGATTTGACCTTCACTGGATACATGCCAGAATATACAGTTTGCCAAATAAGAAATATGCAAAGACAAAACTTTTTGGAAAATTGTGCTCTGGGCACACAAGGCCAACTTGTAATAGTAGCCATGTTTGTAGATAAAGAAAAAAAAGGAGATGAACCTCATACCAACTGTGAAGCTAAGTGGTGGAAATAGTGTGGTTTGGTTTAGTTTCAGTGCCTCAGGGAGTGGAAAGCTTGTAGTAATTGATTCAACTATGAATTCTGCATCATATCAGAGAGTGCTTAAAGATAATATGAGACCATTTTTGTGAAAAGTGAAGTTGAACATGAAGTTAAACTTTCATTAACTTACCCTCATTAAACCCAAAAAAATAGACGTCATTGTGTGAGCCCCATGTTGTTATCTAATTACAGGCCTGTCTGTGCATAGATCCACAGTCTGAAGAGACAGCCACTATCTACCACCTATAAGGGACATCAAGCTGGGACAAGATGCCTCTCCTTCAACAGCCTAAGGCCAGTCTCCAGCAGGAAGCTGGAATCATGGGTTTAACTGAGACAAGTGGCAACAGGGTCAGGAATACTGTTGCTACAATCAGAAATCGCCAGTGTGCTGATGCATTCTTATTTTTAAGTTGACATACGTATGTCACACAAAATATTGTACTAATGAAATTAATGCACTAGTTTTATGTACTAATGTAATTAATGTTCTAGTTAATATACTAGTTAATATTAATTCAGTCATTTGAGTCTGCATTTTTGGTCCACACTTTCCACTACAACATGACATATCTATCTCTTGTTGTAGCTTACACTACCACCTAGTATGAAATGTGTTATATGAATAAAATTTTGTTTTCTTGTTGGTATTTACACTACACAGACATATCTTTACAGCTGATGACTCTTACTTTGTGTCCACTCTTCAAGCTTTGTTTTTAGTCCTAAACAATCAAATTTGGCTTTTTAAGTGACTATGAACTCTTCATCTGAAAATTGTTGATGCTCAGGTGTACTCAGAGACCCATCTCACATCACCAAGATTATCCTTAAACTCAAAGTCAGTTTGAACCCTTCTATTTGGTGAGATCTCTGTTACGAGGGGGAAAAAGTACAAGTACAATGAATATCTACTGATGGTGATGGGTGTTTGGGCTCTACAGGGACAGCTTAGCTGCTTGTAAGTTGTGCAGAGACATACAGTGTTTCCTTATCTGGAGTGTCAATGTCAGTGGGGGTCTGTGAATATTAGAACCTCCTAATTAGACGTCCATGTATGCTATAACATGTGTTCACCTATTCTCCTTGATATTCATCTGTGTTCCCTTAACAGGTATTTTTGCATAAGACCAAACCAGGTCTCATCATAATTTCAGTGACAGTTGTCTGGGCACATTTGAGGCTTATGGGAAAATCGTAGAGTGCAAGTGGTCATGATGCATGACCTTGAAATGGAGATTGGTGAAATTTAAATCCAGCATGGTTTGGGGGGTTTTATGGGCTAATTATATACTACTCTCAGCTGCACCTGTTTGTTGTTTGCAGGGCCATGTTCTGTAACATCCAACTCATTAATGCCACCCATGATTGTTGCATGCCATGCCCTACTGAACTGTAGGCAGCACTTTGGGAGCACATTTATTTACAAAGCAATACTTTGTGAACACGTACCTACAGTAGGTGGTGCAGTATTTCCCCAAACATGTTTGTCTGAAACTTTCACTGAACAGTGGTCAAGGAACATTACATCTCTGACAAAAACAGTTTCATATTAAAAACAGCATGCTCATAAAACAGTGTGTGTCAGGATTGTCAGTGATGACAACTGGAGTCCGCATATTTGTGTGTGATAAAATGAAGCACTTGAGAACGCAGTGTGTCTCTTTAATGGAGGGGAATATTCCTGCAGCAGGAGGCAGCAGCAGCTTAAAAACAGAGCACGGCACTCAAAGGAGAGTGTGATATTAATCACTGGTACTGAGATAAAACCATGACATCAGTAATCACCTGCTGACTGCTCCACTGTGAGTGAAATTTATTTTACTAAAATCACTTATTCAGTTAGAACAGCCAAACCTATGTATTCAACTCTGCTAGTTTGGACACCCCTTTAGTCCTGAATACTCATGAATAAAATAAAAATATTTTAATTTCATGTTGCAAAATTGTGATTTAAGGACCTTGTCACTAAACTACTGTCTTTAATATTTCATAGTAGAAATCTAATGTTTTTCTGCCTTGTCCTCTCTGTGAATTTCTGCTGGCAACAGTCTAGCCTCTTATCTAATTATAACTCAGACCCAGCCTCTCCATATACAGTGTCTACAATCAAGAGACACCTTCATGAATGAAAATACAGAGGGTTTACAGCAAGGTGCAAACCACTGATTACACTCTGGACCAGGAGGGCCAGATTAGACTTTGCCAGAAAAAATCTTAAAGAGTCGGCACAGATCTGTAAAAAAATCTTTGAACAGATGAAACCAAGATTAACTTGTAGCAGAATGATGGGAAGAGAAATGTATGGAGAAAGAGAGAAACAGCTCATGATCCAAAGCATACCACATTATCTAGCATGGTGGGGGTAGCGTTATGGCTCCCAGTGGAAACGGGCCACAATTGTTTCTTGATGATGTGACTGCTGATAAAGGTAGCAGGATGAATTGTGAAGTGTACAGGGCTATACTCTCTGCTCAGATTCAGACAAGTGCTGCCAAACTGATCAGACAGCGCATTACTATGCAAATGGATAATGACCCAAAGCAAACTGCAAAAGCAACCCAAGAATTTCTCAAGGTAAAGAAATATTATATTCTTCCATGGCCAAGTCAGTCACCTGATCTCAACCCAACAGAGCATGCTTTTCCATTATTAAATACAAAACTGAATGCAGAAGACCCACAAACAAGCAGCAACCAAAGGTGGCTGCAGTTAAAATCTAGCAGAGCAATTCAAGAGAGGAAACAACATTGGCTGCAAAGTTTTAAAAAGATTCATCCAAGTATTAAAAAGAATTGTTATATTTAAATGAATGTTAGTTTGTCCCATTAATTTTGAGCCTCTCAAAATGGGGGACTGTGTATAAAAATGGCTGTAATTCTTAAACAGTTCATGCAAATTTTTGCATGACGATTCTGGACTATGAAAACTAGATAATCAAGATAAAACAATCATTGGGCTGCATTCTGTTTAGCAGTGATGCTCTTGTATTTTCCTTTTATAATATTCCTTTTATATAAATTATAGATGTGAAAAATGTTAAAAATCTAAATAATTGTATTTATTGCAGTGTTTTATAGAGCAAGACATTTGACGTAAGTGGAAACACTAAAGCAGTTCACGGATAAACACTGAACAATGCTTCAAACATCAAATTGAAAATACAGTCCATAGCTCTTATATGTACTACAGAGAATGAGTAAGTCTCTTTCTATCTACTGGAAATGCTCCCTTTGGTTTGACCAAGGAAGCTGCCTGAGTAAAGCATGCAGGAAGCAGGACATACAACCCGAATTCAGGAAAAGTTGGGATGTTCTTTAAATGTGAACAAAATGAAAACCAAAGGACTTCCAAATCACATGAGCCAATATTTTATTCATAACAGAACATAGATAACATGACAAATGTTGAAACTGGGAAATTGTACACCTTCATCCACTAAATGAGCTAATTTCAAATTTGATGCCTGCTACAGGTCCCAAAAAAGTTGACACAGGGGCAACAAATGGCTGAAAAAGCAAGAAAGTCCAAAAAGATTCAGCTGGGAGAACATCTAGCAACTAATTAAGTGAATTGATATCAGGTCTGTAACATGATTAGCTATAAAAATGGATTTCATAGAGAGGCAGAGTCTCTCAGAGGTAAAGATGGGCAGAGGCTCTCCAATCTGTGAAAGAGTGCGTAAAAAGATTGTGGAATACTACAAAAACA
>VUQS01060062.1:25819-51283 GCA_015108495.1 Heterochromis multidens | reverse complement strand
TGTAAGATGGTGACAGATGTACCCTTAGGCCCCCTCCTCGGTTCAGAGATGGTCTTTCCTTTTTCACGTAAATGGCCTCCTTGACTCCCCGTTCAAACCAGCGTTCCTCCCTGTCCAGGATGTGTACATCCTCATCACTGAAAGAGTGGTCACTGGCCTGTAGGTGTGAATAGACTGCGGAGTCCTGGCCTGACGAGGTAGCTCTTCTGTGTTGTGCCATCCGCTTGGCCAAAGGTTGTTTGGTTTCCCCAATGTATAAGTCATGGCAATCCTCCTGGCACTTAACAGCGTACACTATATTACTCTGTTTGTGCCGGGGGACCCGATCCTTAGGGTGGACCAATTTTTGGCGTAGCGTGTTTTGGGGTTTGAAAGCCACAGAGACGTGGTGTTTTGAAAAAATATGGCCCATTGTTAGTCAGTGGTGCTGGTTTCTGTCATTATGCAAATGTACTGTTTATAAGGCTGGGGAATTCTGCAGTCAGCTGAGACTGAAGAAGTTACCAGTTGGTAAACGAAACGTTTCTCCCACTAAAAAACGCCACGTCCAGATGAACAGATTCAGCTTTTTGGGATACTTTTACATATGTTATTTGAAACTGTGACCATGTTTAATACGAGGATCTCATAATAGTAACATAGTAACAGTGTAATGATAGAGAACATATTTATGTTGACTTTTTAATTTATTGTAAAAAAAAAAACCTCTTGTCACAGTGCTTTAAATTAAAAAACTTCATGGTTTCATATTTTATTAGCTATATGTAGCCTACATCCTCGTGTTATTGGAGGATGAAGTGCAACCTGTTAGTGTGACCTGCACTCTGTGCCCTGAAAGCAACACCAAATAGCTGAAATACTGAGAAAAAACAAATCTAACATCCCATCGTGGAACTGTATCTGCAAAGACTTCAGAATCTGACACTTGGGGGCTGTTTTCACATTATTTCCTTTGCTTAAGGGTTCAATATACATACAGTATGTAAACAAGACTTTTATTTGATATCACAACTTGACAGCTAAATGGGATTCATCTTGCAGAAGTGTGAAGTGGGCATGTGAAGGATCAAGTTCACATATACCAAGAATGGCTCTTTAGTCAAGCAGAATGCCCCTAGCATCCAGCAATTAAGCTTTTGGATTTAACTTTTTTTTTTTTAATTCAATGAAGAAGGAGTAGTTGTAATTTTTTTTTGTATCATTTAACTGTAGAATTCCTTTTTAAAATACTAAGTTAGAATATTTTTATATCTTAAACCCCTTCTTTTACAATTTCTTAAGTTAAATTCATTTGTGTTTTATGTCTTCTCAGTATTACATGTTTTAATGTTATTGTCAGAAAAAGTACAAGATTGAAATAATTTTCTGCAAATGACAACATAACAGACAGGTGTCTTCCTTCATCCATCCTTTTCTTTGCCCCGTTCTCCTGTCTTCTCAGCTTTGTTTGCTTCTCCATCTCCCTACATCCTTTGTCCATTTGTTTTTTCTATCTATCATCTCTCGTCTATCTTTCTCCTCTCCTTGCAGCCCTGTTTCTCTACCTCCTGACTCCTCCTTGCTCCCCCATCTTCTGCCTCCTCCTCCCTTGTCCATCCCTTTTTCCCTCTAAGTAATGAAAGAGGGACTTTTGAAAGAGAGAGAGAGAGAGAGAGAGAGAGAGAGAAGCAGAGGAGGAGGTTGAAGTGGAGGGGTGGGTCCCTATAAGAGCAGCTGCCTCCAGCCTCCACGTAGCCAGAAACACCACACTGAGACTGAAGAAAGGAATCATACGCTGACGAACTGCAACTTTCACTCAAGGGACCCCCTATTGGCACCCGCAATCTCACCCCCAGAACAGGTAAGGAATTCTTGGTGAACAGAAGGGAGGTAGTACAGGAGGAAAAGAAACTGCATGACCTCTGACCTTTATATACAGATTTTTTACCTTTGTACTTTTCTCACTGTTGCCGTTCACTCACAGTTTGTTGCATGTATTGTCAAAGAAACCCCATAGAAACCCTTCATTTACATCCTTTTGCCTCTTATTAGTTCCCATAAGGATGAGTGATGTTGCAGTGCAAGCCATATTTAGACAGCCCAAAAGATAACAATGTAATCTAAATTTAATAGAAACTATGAGATAAACAAGAGAAAAAAGGAACCAGACTTATGTTTCCATGGTTTTGTGAGCCCTTTTAAGAGTAAAGCTTGATTATCCCTGTCAGTCTTTGTCTTCATCACTTCTCCGTCACCCACACCTGGAGTCTCCCAGGATAATTACTGCTGTGCTGTTACCTTGTGACCTTTGAGCTTAATCGCACCGATCAAAAATAAATAAATAAATAATTAAGCTTAAACTATACCTGACAGTATGAGTTAACACAGTCTCTCATGTTAAACACTGAGTTCAATAGAGTCAATGCATCACCTCTAAAAGAGCAGCTACAGACCACAATGTCCCAGAATATGGACTGTTTGAACTTGTTAGAGTGGATTAAAAAGCAGCAAGGATGTGCAGAACAGAGGGCATGACGTGAAGAGACTGCATCTGAGGAGAGCACATGCATTTTGTTTTGTAAGTACATTGCTGTTTAGCAAAAAGAAAGGTCATGATTTGTCATTAATCGTTAAGCCCTGATTCACAGCTGATGGGTTCCAGGACTGAAAAGGGAATCTTTGCAGAAATATGTTGTTTGGGTTCAGCTGAAGTAATGAACGGTAATTTGGATGAGCGCATGTTGCCTAATGAGGGTAAGATTTTGCAGAACTCCCCTCATCAGAGGAATATTTTTAGATTTTTTGACGCATTTGCCTGAAGGTTATGTTGTTTTTAACGACAGTTTCTGCCAAATTATTCATTAAAGTAAAAATACTTTGGGTTAATTATGACAAAAACGATTAAATGAACATTAGGCAATACGAGCTCTCATGCAGTAGATAGTTATAGACTGCTCTCAGCTTATTTTGAATCACTGATGTAATTTGGAATGAACCTTACTACTTTAAAATGTAGTGGTGCAGAAATAAAGGGTTCCACTGGCAACAACTGTGAATAAGTCTCAAGTTGGATTTGTTGTTGACATTCAGAACCAGCTATCCATCTCCCTTTTTAACATATAGAAACATAAAAGGTTAAAGGGAGTAATATAAATAGATTTTATTGACATATAAGGCATCTGGACACATCTGGTCCATTGTTTTGCTCCAGACCTCAATGCTCTTTGTGACCCTGTTCGAGGGCTGGAGTAATGAGCCAAGCTAAATAGGATTGATTAAAATGGTTGGATCTTTTATCAAATTTATCAAATGACAATTTGATGAAGCATACATTATACTTTATAGTTTTTAATATTTTTTTTTAAATTAATTAATCATGTTGTCTAAACAACAAGTGTAATCATTTAATTTGAGGAATGTGAAGCTGATTTTTCTATTTTTTATTTGTATTAGTGGTACTAGTACCTGTAGAAGTAGTAGTAGAAGCAAAAGCCTACTTATGAAATAGTTAATTAATATTATTCTTCCTGTGCCTTTAGGCATTTATTAAACTAATTACTAAGAGGTGCATGAATTCAAGCTCTTAAGAAACTTTTATGAAATCAACAACAAACTTTAAGATATCTTTTTTTATATTAATAATTAGCCTAAGGTTTATATTTAGCTTGGGGCACACTTTTCCCTTTACCTATTCTTTTAAAAAGACCTTTTTAACAACTGTTAATACCTGGTTTTGGAAGCGTGTGTATCAGCTTATATTCATCTCCAGGTGTAGGTCTGCAGATAGTGCTTTTGAAAAAATACAGATAAAAAAAGAGACTTTTCTGGGTACAGCATGTTCCTACAGCTTTCTAGTTGTAGGAGTTTTGTATTGACTGAATAAAACAAGATAAGTAATGTCTTTGGTGAGGTTATATGCAGACTAAATTAATAGATAGATACTATAAATGAAAGTTTAACGCTTGAATATTGAATACTCTCAAAAGAAATTGAGGCTGTGGTATGTGGGTGGTTTTAGGTAAATACGCTTTTGTATTCAGAGACAGTGATGTATGCAAAATGAGGTTGTCTATATTGTAGCTGAGTTGTACCATCCTGAAACACATTATCTTGTGGTGATGACCATCCCTATTCTTATTTTGTGGGCAATTTCATTGTGTACCTGCAGGCAGCCGGACAAACACTGCCATAGTGACAATGAGAGATAGAGAGAGAGATGGGTTTTCAAAACAAACTGTAATTGTAAACAAAAAAATGTTTGAAATGTCTAAGACAGCTCTTTTAAACCTTCTAGAATGAGTCCCAAAGGGACAAAAGAAGAATATATCACAAAGCTCTGTGTATTTCTTGCTCTTGTTATGAGCAAGAGTTTCATTTCTTAGCTTTTTTAGAATTAAAAATTCCCTAAAATTTATTTTCCCTATTCCCTAATTCCTTCTAATTCATCTAATTCTAATTCATCACTAAATTCATTCCACAATCTCATTAGTTTTATGGATAAACTTTCTTGACCCTCACAAAGCATTCTCACTCAAAGGGTAGATGGGAGAAATGGAAGGAGGAAATGATTGCTGGATCACAGGTCACATGGCATAGTGCCAGTGCACACATCTCTGATAGCTGCACTGAACTGTCTGTGAACGTGTGGAATTAATCCAAGGATACAATGTTCCTAACACAGCAGGGTCTCCATCCAGCCTTTTGTACTTATCTATCCTTGTCTATCACAGATCCTTCTCCTTATCTTCTTGCTGGCCATAGTGCTTCGCTTTTCCCCTCTGTTTCAACACCAAGGAAGAAATGATTTGTATCACATGCAGTCTGTTGAGCAGGAAAGCCCTACTTAAGGTTACTTAATTTCTTGGCTGATAATCTAGGAATTAAAGAATATGTACTTGGAGAAAAACCGAAGGTCATGATTAGTGCTGTCTAGATAAAATCTCCATACTTATTCTCTGTCTTTAACATAAAGATGTATTAAAAGAGCTGGATGTAATCTTTCAAGCTGTAGTGGCCAGCCAAGATCCTGCTTCCAGGAAATTTGGGGCTAGGGCTTGTGGCACTGAGCATTTCAGACTGGCTGAGTTCTTGTACCGTTTTATTTCAACCAGTCCATTACAGTCATCTCACACTGAATCTTTGCAATAGCTTGAAACAAATTGCTAGCAGTCTAGTTTTGAGTATGCAATACAATTTACTGTTGTAGTGCTGCCTGTCCTTCACTTTGCATGGCATCATCACTGTAGAAGTTTTCTTCATCACTGCCACCTCCTAGAATGGAGTGGAGCAATTTTTTGTACAACACAGAAATGAAACTTACATCCTTGCCAAGAACAAACAAACAAACCTGGATTCAAAATTTGTACTTTGGGTGTAAACCTGGCTAATTATAAATTGAATGTCTAATTAGGAAAAACATTTGCACCAGCCTCCAAGTTGTAGTTAAAAGTCCTTTATATTCTGACAGCAATATACTAACTGCTAATGCTTGATTTATGCTTCTGCTGGAAATCTATGTCGTAACTTACGGCGTAACCGAAACCCCCTTTTAACCCTAAGCCGTAACCTTCCATGTAACCTGACGTGCACCTCCCGAGAAATGTAACTACATGTCAGGTCGACGCAGCCCACAACGACTCTGATTGGCATGGAAAGTTACGGCGCAGGGTTAAGATTGGTCTAAATCAGGCTTAAGTATCAACAAAATCAATATTAACACCATTATCAATCTTGTTAGGGAGCTTTACATAGTCTACATCCAATTTAAATATAATTAATCGTTCAACAACACCAACACCACAAAATAATTTATTTAACTAATGTGATTACATGGCTACCAGTGGTGATAACCATACTGGAATATGCATGAACGTGAACTATTCAAAATAGGTATGAGAGCAGCTTTCAAAAGAGTGAATGCCACTGATGTATCAAGTTATAAAAATACATTCACATCGATCTTGCTGTGCAGCAGCATCAGATGCCGGAGCTCATGGGAACACTAACATAACAAACAGTATTACAACTTGGTTAAATGATCTACTGTTAAATGGAGTTTAAGTTCTTAAATCTTATCCTTCAGTACTGAATAAATCCCACTAAACACTTTTATCATATTCAAGAATAACTCAATAGCTGAAATAATGGTATTTTAAAAATAAAAATATTTTTTAGTAGTTTAAATATACTTCAAATAAGTGTGCTAGAGTTACAGGGAAATTAGCTAGACCACAAACCATACACCACAATCCTAGCCTGTAAAACATTTCTGCTAAAAAGTTGGGAATTTTGGGAAAGTGAGTCTGTGTAGATCGACTTACTTTGCAACCAGCAAGAAGTGCCCAATTGAGAAACTGCAGTTTTTAGCACTTCAGTATTTGTCTTATTTTTCAGCTCCAGAGGTTGCTGCATCATGGTGACCAATGTAATCTCTCACCTTTTTCATCAGGTCATGGTAGAAGGTTTTGACTGTGGCACTGAGACCATCTTGTCAGACAAAAACAGTCTGAACTTGACATTAGTGCCATGTCCTTGTCATTGTACACCATTCACTTTTGTCCGACAGAAGTTTGAAGAAAAGGTAGGATAATAATAATAAAAAAACAAAAATCTTAACAAGGTATTTGGCAAAGTTGATAATTTAGCAATTATAGAAAGAGCACAGGTGTAACTAATATTATTACTGATGGCTCCTTCCATTCAGGCATGTCTCAGTAAGCCAGCCTCACCTGAATGTGATCTGGCCATTAGTATTGTTAACTTATCACACTTACACCTGTGTTCAGGAAAGACATATCAGTGTGAAATACCTGTCTTTGTAGTGTTATTGGTAATTACATATAGTAATTTCTCATTTTATATAATTAGAACTGGGGTAAACCAAGGAAAAAGTAATAAAGATCATATTTGTTCAGATGGGGTAGAAAATAAGAAATTTGAGTGCATCACCTCATTTCAAATCATTAAAAAAAAAAAAATCAATAGGAAACGAGTCTGGTGTGACCTCTGTGTAAGTATGTGTGAGCCACTTCTACAACATCCATTGACTTAAGGTGATTACATGCATTGAGAAAGGAAATTGATTTAGCTTAGCGTGTCTGCCTGTAATGGCTTCAGCTGCTACGTCACACTCAGTCTGATTGACAGGAAACATGCAAAAAAACACTCAAGGTTTTTTCTAAAAGTTTCCCCGGACCTGAGATTTGTTGAATCACAGATGCGTCAATCACAAGTGACGGTGCAGCTGACACGACCTCTTGTCCAGGAGACAGCAAGTTTAGATCTCTCATATATTCAGAGAAATCATTTAATTTAGTGTTTAATGTTCATGTTTTTCACAAAAATGAGATATAGCTTTGGTAACATCAATACTGAGGCATCCATGCACAAAGAAGGTTTTAGTTGAAATGTCGTCTTGTTTTGGTGTGAAAGAAAAAAGTGCAAAAATTATGACATAAAGAGGGATAAGAATAAGATTTCAAGAGATACCAAGACAGTGTCTTAAAAGAAAAGAAGAATTGATGACAGGGGAGTATAAGAGTGCACGTAGGTATAAGGAAGAATCATGTATTGATTTTTGACATTTATTTACTCTTCTGAAATGTGTTACATCAATGGCCGGACTGCCATTTTACCAGTTAGACATCAATATTACAACAAAGAGCACAATATATTTTGAGTGGGCCTGGGACAGGTTGTCAGTCAAAGTCACTTTTCTGACAGAGAATGTACTGTGGCTGCAGGCAGAAAACTAAATAACATTTAATTACCTGTCAAAATGACTCATCAGCTTACAAAACCAAAATCGTGATTACACTCTAGTTATTCAATATTTCTTTAAAAATACTGGTCCTCTCTCCTGCAAGAGTTAGAAGTTATTCTGGTAATGTTAATACATTTAAATCCTTATTTTATTAGATTTTTGCATTATATTTTACTCCTTAGAAATAAATCATTTGAACTGAATTAGCACTTAAGACAATCTGTACATAATTAAGGATTCAGAAGAGTGTAAAAAATAGCTGTAAGTATGCACAGTATGAAAATAAAATGTGATGTAAATTATACTAGTTACTGTTTTTAAAATATACTCTACTGTCTCTCATGGGAAATTCAACGAGGTGCTGAAAACATTCCTGACAGATTTTGGTCCACATTGACATGATAGCATCACACAGTTGCTGTAGATTTTTGATCGTTGTCAGCTAGACATCGATGATGCGATCCATGATCCATCCATCCATGATTTGGGCCTCGTGACAAGGCACATTATCCTGCTGGAAGCAGCCATCAGAAGTTGGGTAATCTGTGGTCATAAAGGGACAGGGTCAGAAACACTCAGATACCCTGTAGCATTTAAACAATGCTCATTTGGTACCGAAGTGTGCCATGAAAATGCCCACCACCATCACCAGCCTGAAGCTGATACAAGGCAGGATGGATCTTACTCCAAATTCTGACTCTACAGTCTGAATGTTGCGGAAGAAATTGAGATTCATCAGGAGTGGCACCCGCTGTGGTCTTCTGCTGTTGTAGCCCTGCTTTAAGGTTCGACGTGTTGCACGCTCAGAGATGCTCTGCTTTGGTTGTAATGAGTGGTTATTTGAGTTACTGTTGCCTTTCTATCAGCTCACCTGATAGGAAGGCAACAGTAAGGCAACAGTAAGACAACAGCTAGTCATTCTCATCTGACATCAACAAAGCATTTTCACCCAGAGAACTGCTGCTCACTGGATATTTTCTCTTTTTCAGACCATTCTCTGTAAACCCTGGAGATGGTTGTGTGGAAAATCTCAGTAGATCGGCAGTTCTGAGTTGAGCACATTCAGAGTCACTTAAATCACCTTTTTTTCTCATTCTGAGGCTCAGTTTGAAATTCAGCAATTTTCAGAATTAATTTAACATCACATGATACAGAAAACACTTACAAACAATTTGTTTTGCACCTGTGCACATTTTTATAATTAAACCAGCCAGTGAAGTAGCAGAGTAAGTTTAAGAGAGATAAAACCATAATAAGGGGAAATCCAAGTATGCAAAGGAGGCAAGCTTAGAAAATCTAACAGCCAGTTGGATTTGCACTGACTGTCTATACAGCGTCTTCCAGAACAGTCCTTTCTCAGACTATAAAATATGTGAATTGTCCTTCAGTAGGTTTTTATACTTGTAGGAGGATACTCACACAATTTGGCTGCCCCTGTATACTCATGGTCCATCATCTTCCTCAAGTCATCTTTGTTTACATTTAAAATGAAGTGGTGGTTGACACCAGTTCATAAAGTGAGCATTGTCTCTAGTGGATACTCAGAGCCAGCCATTACCACACAGCAGACTCATTGCAATCATATCATTAGCATCACATCATCATTTGGCAAGCAACAGTTTCAAACTCACACGGCCTTGTAACGCTCTTCGTGCATATGCACATCTACAGCGTGTCTGGCATCACAGAGCAAGCACAAAGTGAGGAAAGTTACAGCCGAGCAGAGGCACTGACGTGGTGCACTGACATAAATTTGGCACTACTGTGGTCTTTACATAAGTTACCCAATAATCTGCAGCTCTGCTTTTAAAAATAAAATGCACTCCAAGATGGATGCACATTGCTCCTCCGATCAACCACGCGTAAATAATCCGGCTTTAAGCTGGGCTTTGGGCTGGGAGTAATTTATTTTTTATTTCCTATTCTTGATGAGAAAATGGCAATAATGGGGAAAAATACTGGTGGAAACAGTTGATAACAAGGTGTGAGACAGTTTGAGAGTTTCTGAGGGTTGTTTTTATAGTTCGGCGTACGTCATTAGATGACAAGACCAGAAATCAGACTGAAATGTACCATTTCTTTAACCTTAAAAGCACTTATTCACGGTTTTCTGGATGTAATTTTGAAGATGGTTATGATGTTTTATACCTTTTTTTTAAACTAACATAGTGGTTGGTGAAACAAGCACACGGTGTTTGCTTATTTTCTTCTAAAAAAAAGAAAAGAAAATTATTGTAATTTAACTTAGTTTCACTTTATATTATCCCTAGTTGACCACGCCCACCTCCACTGGCTTTATGACCCACAATCTGAGAACCAATGATAACTAACAGGTTGAGATTCTAATGAGAAATGCATTTCCTTTCATCAGGAGGCTGGACTTATTCATTTTGACTGCAGACATCCATCAGTAGCGCCTCAGCGTAGCCCCACACAGTAATGACTTAATTAACTGGTTTATTTAGTGGTTAATCAGTTAATTAAAAGCAGAATAATTGAGTCTTACAGGCTCTCAAGAGAACCTGGCAGACTTGAGAATAAATCCACACAGTGCTTCATTTTTACAGAGCTTTAAACAATTCAGACAAAAAGACAGAAATATAGATAAAGACTACCTGCATGCCTCCTCTGTGTGCACACATATCTGTTATATTCTGAGTGACTGCAGTCAGGCTGTATTCATTCTCTTCTGGTATATTATGGATAGGAAATCAGGCCTTAGTTCTTTGCAAAAAGACAGAGTTACACTAGAAATTGCCAGTACCAGACTTGCCAGTAGTAAATTTCACTATGGCTTCTCGTTACAACTCCAATGACAGCTGCCCAAACGTATTTTCTGATTTACTTAATTTATATAGAATACTGTGCAAATTATTCTGACGGGGGTAGTCAATTGTCACGTTTTGTCTGAAACTTTGAGGGAAACATTTGAACAAAGACTGTAGGTTCTCAGTCATCCTGGTCATGGTAGCCTTAAGAGCTTGAAAAAAGAAAGCAACTGGACGTCTTTAAGTTTGTCAACACATTTCACCTCTCATCCTCATCATCTTCAGTTCTAACCCCGGTATTTAACCCCGAGTTAGGGGTTGTCCCCTTTGGAGGTGGTCGTTGACCTACTTGATACCCCACTCACACCTTGCCTCAGGTGACTCCAATAGGTCACATGATGGTGGGGCAAGGTCACAAAGTTCACCGGGTGTTAAGGGTGAAACACCCTTAACACCCGGTAATGGTAATGACCCATGCCTTTTTTCACACCTTGGCTCATGTGATGACACACATGATCAATAGTAGGTCAATGACCACCTCCAAAGGGGACAACCCCCACTTGGGGTTACATACATGGGACTCTCCAACTTTTGTTTTTAGAACTGAAGAAGCCTCTTGAATAAGAGATGAAATGTCTTTACATACTTAAAGAAGTCCTTCTCTTGTCAAGCTCTTAAAATTTGAACAAAGAGTTTTTAGACCTTTTTGACAACAGACATTTGACTAAGTTGTAATGTCTAGAAGTATGACTCTGGGACTGCAGTTTTGTTCTAATGGTGAAAGTGAAATATCCTAACAGCAACCGGAAATGTTAAAAACATTAAATTGATCAATCAGTCTGTGTTTTAACACTCACCTGTGGACGTAAGCCCTAGGTAGCGACCAAACGAATGAGATTACAAATACAAGCAGGCGAAAAGAGTTTCCTTGTAGGATGGCTTGCTCCTGTTGTCAAAAGGAGCCCACTGATGTGATTCAGCCCTCTCATTAGGATACTTTCTGGATACCTTTGGAGGTTTTCCAGGCATGTCCAGCTGAGAAGTGACCCCAGGGCAGACCCAGAACTCACTGGAGGGATTACGTATCTAATCTAGACTGGAAGAATGATAGGATCATTCAGAAGGACCTGGAACATGTTGCTGGTTAGATGGATGTTTACTTAACCTGCTACCACCACGATCCAACCTAGGATAAGTGGAAGAAAATGGACTGAGAGATGGATGGCTTGACATCACATACAACACATAAGTAGCTGACTTTTTTTTTTGCATAGTAAGTATACTAAAATATTAAAACTGAGATGGTGAAGGTCAGTGAAGTCACTATAAGCATGTTAGCATTCTGAGAAAAGCACCAGTGTGCTTGAGAGCAGTTTCACAGGGCTACTAGCATAGTTAGAATTCAGAGTATATTCCACCCAGCAAAACCTCGATGAAGAAGATTTAACCAGATGTCAAAATAAGACTGAGATTTGTTTAAAGGTGAAAGGCCACGCTTCCTTCTACACCTCTGCACATTTCTCAGACAACCAGCAGATTCAAACCCCAAACTTTCTTGTTATGACGCAGCAGTGCTAACCACTGCACTAGTATGCTGCCCCATGGGAATAACGGGTTTTAACTGTCCAGAGGCCCAAAATGTCTCATTATGTGTTGCACAACAACACATAATGAGACATTTTAGGTAAATAACCGCATGGAACACAATATTTCCATGCAGATATAGAGAAATGGTCTAAATATGTGTTTTGCATATTAAAAAAATGCCATCTGGCAATATCAATCTGTGTAGTAGAGTAGATGCATTTGTCTGAAGGCGACCATTTTACAAGCAAATACAACATCATTTAAAATGTATTACAAAAGTCTGAGACATGCATTTGCATTTCTGTAACAAAGACTAGGTGTTATTTAAACAGCTACTAAGCTTTCACTTTTGAATGAAACCCAACCATTTAGACACCTTTAAGAGCTTTAAACAACAGACAATTGCTCTGTGGGTAGACTTGAACTGATTCTTTTTTAAATGAATTCAAGTCTTTGTAATAGCCAAAAAAAGACAGCTTTTCACTTGTGTGTGCCAAGAAAATATCCTCCACACCATTACACCATCACCATCAACCTGAACTGTTGATACCATTGGCAGGATGGATCAATGCCTTCCTGTTGTTTATGCCAAATTCTGACCCTACCATCCAAATATTGCAGCAGAAATCAAGACTCATCAGACCAGGCAACATTTATCCAGTCGTCTATTGTTCAGATTTGGAGAGCCTGTGCTAATTGTAGCCTCAGTTTCTTGTTCATACCTGACAGGAGTGGCATCCTGTGTGGTCTTCTGCTGCTGCAGCCCGTCTGTTTCAAGTTGAACGTGTTGTGTGTTCAGAGATGCTCTTCTGCATACCTTGGTTGTAACCAGTGGTTATTTGAGTTAGTGTTGCCTTCCTTTGAGCTCGAGCAATTTGGCCATTCTCCTGTGAACTCGGGCATCAACAAGACATTTTCACCCAGAGAACTGCCACTCACTGGATAGTTTCTCTTTTTCTGTAAACCCCAGAGATGGTTGTGTGAGAAAATCCCAGTAGATCAGCAGTTTCTGAAATACTCAAAATCACTTTTCTTCCCCATTCTGATGCTCAGTTTGAACTTCAGCAGATTGTTTTGATCATGTCTGCATGCCTAAATGCACTGAGTTGCTGCCATGTGATTGGCTGATTAAATATTTGCGTTAACAAACAGTTGAACAGGTGTACCCAACAAAGTGGCCAGTGTATGTCTGGTGCTGCTGCAGTATATGACATAATGATTTGACAGTAAAGTAAGGTTTGTATTATGGTTTCTCTTTAATTATCTTCACACATTGCTAAATTAGGAATACATGGCACACCCGTGTTTGCATCTTCTGGCCACACCTCAGTAGAGAAACGTGGCTATGTGAGAGCTCCGTCGCGCATTAACCTCCTGCTTTTGGAAGACAAGTCAGCACAGAGTCAGTGACAGGAGGATGGAGAGCGAGATGCATTGTGGCCACATGAATGCACACAAGCTGTTTGTCGAAATCCAATGCCATCTGTCTTTTATTCCTGCCTAAAACAGCTGTGTTGTTCCTTTGTCCTTCACTGACAAATCCGTCCTCTTTCCCATCAGATTTAAGACTTGACACACACTTTTATTGTTTGCACACAAGAAGGCTGATTAATTTTGTAGAGCTGCAGTTTTATGGGTAGTTAGAGATTGGAATGAACTGCACTGCAATTACATCTCTGTCACTTTTTAATTACCCTGAATAAATTCCAAATTTCTAAAGTTTTTTGACTGAAGACAAATTAGTTTCAATTTCTGCTAAGCTGTTTTAATAGATAATGACAACCCACACGTAAAGTTGCATTTTAGTTGTGCCTGTTTCAATGTATTGCAGTACATACACAGTGTGGACATGTATGCTTGTGTGCTGTGTAAGTGTGTGTGTTCTGTGCATGTGAGATCAAATTTGTTTGTCATCAAGAAACAATGACTCAGATTGCTGCCAGAGGCATTAATTGAGGCATCAATTAAAGGAGTTAACGAGTTTGTTTAATGAGATGAAAACTGTGGTTGTGTTTCTGACGTCAGACTTGCCAGACTGGGCTCTTCCTACCAAAATAAGGTCAAACAGTTTTATTTTGCTTTTGTCCCTGTTTGTATGCTCATTGTTACTTCATTTATCCCTCGTCTGCTTCAGTATTTCTTTCTTTCCACGCCGCTGTGTCGCTATTCCTCTTTAATTGTTCTTAGTCCCTTTTTTGTGCCCTACATATCATTCAGTACAGATTACACATTAATGAGTAGCTAGTGAAAGTTAGTAAATATTAGTATCAGAAATAATTGAAATGTTATTTAAATAATAAATTAGCATTACTTAAATGTGACCTTCTTTTCTGTATATGGTTATTGTGACATTAATGGAAAGTAGTTAGTAGACTAATGGTTGAAGTGGCTGTATGCTTGTGTGATTTAAGGGCACTTGTTAAACAAATATATTCCACAGTTTTTTAGAGTACATTTGCTTCCATACTTAGGGTAGATGAAGACTCTGTTTTCAAGCAGCTAAAGGGCAGCCAGTATGTATTATTATTTCTTAACTGTGAAGAAAGCCTAATGGGAACAGCTCTGGCTCTCACACCAGGAACCAACACATATACCTATGTAAACCTCCCAGAGGACATAACAACAGGACACTTTAACCATAACTGCAACATTTCTAGTTCTGCTATTTCATTTTATCCACCTTTCTTCATTTTGTCTTTTTACGTGTAAGCAGACTTTACATTTTTTGCAGCTGGCTTTACCTCAGTTGATATAACTGTAGCGGTGTGGTCAAGAAGAAATCAGTGGGCTTTGACAGGGAAACTGTAGTTCCTCATATCTCCACTTGAGGCTGGCTCCAATAGTGAGTCAATTCCCATAGACTCCTATGATAAAATGCCCGATTTTCCATCAGAAACCATGATGTTTACAGCCTTTTACAAAACTATACACCTGTATGGGACGATTTCTTTTCACCATTTAACCCTTTGATTTGTATTCATTATTTGTAATATTATTATTAGGACAATGGCCACATTGACAGACAGTTGTTTGTCATCAAGGTCCACCAAGGTTCAACACTAACTTTGAATTTTAATGCATAATCTGACAAATACTATTGCTTTATGTGCTTATGTGCTTTATTGATTATACTAATAAATAGTCCACAGAGGCTGGTCATGTTTTTTTGTTTTTTTTTTGTTTAAGTAGTTACTTTCTAGCCTTAGCTGATAACTTCCCTCTCATCCAAATATGGTCATTTCTGGCTCCAAAAATCAATACGGTCACTGCCATAATACCAAATATAAATATTATTATAGATATACTACAGGTAAGAGTGTGTCTTGTGATTCTGTAAGTTCCACATAAAGACATAAAGATCCAAAATGAAACTGAAAGATGGGTGAGACTGTAAGAAAAAGTGCATAAATCTGTCTGCTAGTTCAGCTCTATTGATTTATCAATACCCAGCACAGTTAGGCTACTGGTATTTCAGAGCCATGGCTGGGGCCAAATATTCTAACTAAATTTCAACAGATAAAGGATCAGTGAGTCAGGCAGACTAGAGTAACTTATTCAACTAAACAACCCCTCTTCTCCTGCACTCTTTCTGCTACTAGGGGATGGGCAGAGGAGACAGGTTAATTGGGGGATGTATTTAGTATTTTTACTAATAAGAGGTAAAGCACCCCTCTCTCATCCCCCCTCAAATCACCCACTGAGGTCATTGTCAATGTCTTTAGCTTAACTTAGAATAATGAGCTTAACAAGCTCAGTCAAAGGTGCTGTCAAAAATCTATTTGAAAGTAAAAAATGTAATCTAATGTATGAAATATGACACTAATATACAGCTTTGGTTCATGTTCACTTCTCTTATGATAATATTATCAACCACAGCAGATAGATATTTTCATAAAAAAACCTGTAAAAATGTGTTGTACACTATCTGCATCAGACAGACACAGTTAAGAGCTGAAGTTAGAGGTACATTTAAGAGCCAGATATTTCCCTAAGGAAGGAAAAACACTATAGAGACAAAAAACAGAGCTAAATGAGACTGAATATTAGAATTTCATTTGCCTGGTGGCCAGAAACACGACTCCAAATTAACGACAATGTTGCTCCCTAACTGCTACAGTAAAGACTCTGTAACAAGCTTGTCACATTAGCTCAAAACATGATATTTTAGTGCTGTGTTCATAACTCATTTCTTCTGCCTCCACACTATGCTGCTAATTGAAAATGACATTGTGGGCTTAACAAGCACTTTAAAACTGCTTTTTTAAAGGCAGGCTGTGCCAAATATACTGCATGCATGATTTTGTATTGGCGGCCTCTCTGACAGGTAATAGGGCAGGACACAACAAATAAACAAAACCGTGTTGACAGACCTACATTTGTGATTTGATTTCTGTGCCCTTTTCTTCAATATTTCTTCAATATTTCTTTGGCTCACAGAAATTAGAATGAATAAGAAAATAAGACAAACCATGACATACCAGGGAAAAAAAAGGCTTTAATCCCTGCACATTTATCTGAAACTCTACTTTTCACTGCATTTGCACTAGTGTTATATTATTTACTGCCTATTCTGCACAGATGGATAGTGTTTGAAAGCTAAAATACAAAGCCAAATACTACAGAATTTAAGATAGCTGAGGGGATGTATGTAATTAGTACAGTGTATCAAATTGTTGGACTGAACATGTGTTTTTGCTCTGTCCTGTTGTGCAACAGAAGGTGGGACCATGAAGACTGTGGTGGCTCTGCTTCTGCTCTGTCTGTGTGATCCTGGACAGAGTGACTGCCAGGCAGACTGCCTGTCTTGCAACAACATCCTGCCCGAACAGCTCAGTTTTAACACCATGGTGAGGGGTCCACACATGCACACATCAACACACATTTGTGGTTCTGACTATCAACCTATAGTCACAAAGGTGGAGGCAATAGAGGAAAACATAGAGAGCAATTAAAAGGTAGTTGCTGTTCTTCACTCTGTCATCATAGAACAGGTGCCTTTGGTGTAAATGAAACTATTGAAATGATCAGTGGTTGATGGCATTGTTCATAATGGCTCATTTCTCAACAGTGCCTTACTGTGATACTGTTAGGGTTACTAGTAACAAAGTCAAAAAAAAAAAATTCTGTAAACAGGCCAGAAGCAACTGTTTTGATGCACAGCTTCAGTCTTAATTAACTTGCAAAAATTTACCCTTTTTAGAGAAATAAATGAGAAACATACCATGCTATGAAATATTATATAGCAGATATGTCACCAAGACAAAATTGTTCTGCCCTTATATGAATAAACAAACTTACACAAAGCACAGTCTCTCCACTAGTATTCTTTTTGTTTAGTGATAAAAACTGGAAACCCCTCACGCCACCTCCCTGTATTTATCTCATCCTCTCAACAGCTCCCTCACTGACTGACTCAACAAACTACCCTTTTGGCATTTGAGTTTTAATTTGTTGTGGCTAATTGATTCCTGGGGATAGACGTGTGTTTCTCTTCTCCGTGTTTATGCCTGGTGGTTGTTTTTCTCTGCTTAATGGCATGTCTGCTCCTAGTCAATTTTTGCAGGGAGCACACTAGAAGACATTTGATGGCTTAAAACATAACCCTTTAAACTGTTAGTGTTAGGTACTTAGGTCACTGTGGTATTTAAAGGGACCTCAAGTGAGCCTAGTGCTTAAAGACAAATTGTTATTACAGGCATTACTGGCCACTTTTTTGCCTCCTTTGCTAATTTAAATTTTCACCTCTCTTTTTCACTCTCACTTCTTTATCCAGATATTTTGCTTGTAAATCTTGCATAGAAGCCTGCCAAGCAACTCAGTTTTTAATGCATTGCGTGTTACAATCCTCAATCTTATTCTGACAGACACAGCCCAATAATACAAACAGGCATACTAGTTACTCACAGCATGGGTACACATCACACAGTATGGTCACATGTCAAAAACAGCATCCCATTATGTTATTTTAAGGGTGAAGATGTGGTTTGAGGGTTAAGGTAAGAATTAGTGCTTGACATGTAGTAGTTTAGGTTAGGGGTATGGTAAAATTATTGTATGTCAATGCCCTTTGAAAGACAGACAGACAGACACGCCCAAGCACACATACCACAAATGTCCATTGAACAGCTGAAGTGGAAAACAGAGGTGATAACAAGGCCAGCAATCCAATCAATGTCCTTTTGTCTTATTGATTTTGGTATTTTTTTGAGTTAAGGACTTTCCACTCAAACAATCCTAGCAAATCAGATGCTTTAATACTGTAACACATGTGCAAATGTCTATGTTTTTGATTTGTAGAAGTGTTTAGATGTGTGCAAACACAATGTGACTCAGTTTACCCAAACCATCTAACAATACATTACATTTTTCCAGTTTCTCAGTGGTATATAACAATTATATTTCCTATGGTTGTGTGTCATGAGCCATGACAAATAATAAAAGAGACATAGCTTTAACCAAAATTTACTAATTTAGTAACCAAAAGACGGAAAAACCATAATTAACTTTATTACATACTATATTAGTCAGTGTTATCAGTGTGTCAGCATGAGTGGATGTATGGTGTTGTATAATGTAAACAAGTGAATGTAAAAAAAAAACAAAAACTGAGTCTTGTAAACTGAGTTTACAAGACTTTGACTAGTTTTAATGTTTACAAACTGAAAAACTGCTCAGCCACATGCAGACAGCTTTGGTTAAAAATCCTGCTTTCTTTTATTTTGTGGAAATCAGACATGTTGTCAGTATGTCAGCTGTGCCATTAACAAACTGAGATATAACTAACAGTGTGTGATTGTCAGCCAAAAATACTGTGAGAAAGTTTTCAGTCTTCACAATAATTAATCTTTGGTTGATACTACGTTGCACCACTGTTAATAAGAGAATATTGATGTACATGCTTTTATTTATCAATTTTTTTAAACAGGGGCAGCATTATTTATGTTATTATCCATACATATGTGGAGAGAGTACCCAGTGTACTCATAACAGTCAAAAACCTTATGTGTATGTCTCTCTGCACTATTTACCATCAATGGTCGCCATATTGCCTACTTTGGAGAAGGAAATGGACTATCAACCAATATTTCTGGCATCTTCACAAGTTTAATGATAGCAATTATACTGTAGATGACAATAGTCAATTACAGTCATCGAAATCAATAGATATTTTTCAGGCATTGACCTAACATGTGTTGGGGCACTGTTTTGAATTCAAGCTTGTTAAATTCAGTTTAAATTCAAACACTATATAAGCAAGTACACAGTGTAAATATTGTACTGTAATACAGCCAAGTGTATAAAGGATCTAAATTGAGACTCAAAGGTTGATTGACTCCCACCGCTGCAACAAGCCTATCCACCTGTTGTTTTTTTTGTTTTTGTTTTGTTTTTTTTTTACACTGCTCAAAAAAATTAAAAGAACACTTTGAAAACACATCAGATCTCAATGGGAAAAAAAATCATGCTGGATATCTGTACTGATATGGACTGGGTAATGTGTTAGGAATGAAATGATGCCACATTGTTTGATGGAAATGAAAATTATCAACCTATGACGGGTTAAACACACAAAGTGAAAAAATGATGCAGCAGGCTAGTCCATTTTCCCAAAATTTCATTGTAGCAACTCAAAATGGTACTCAGTTTGTATGGACCCCATGTGTTTGTATGCATGCCTGACAATGTTGGGGCATGCTTCTAATGAGACGAGGGATGTGTCCGGGGGGATCTCCTCCCAGATCTGGACCAGGGCATCACTGAGCTCCTGGACAGTCTGAGGTGCAACCTGGTGGTGTCGGATGGACTGAAACATAATTTCCCAGAGGTGTTCTGTTGGATTTAGGTCAGGTGAATGTGGGGGCCAGTCAGTGGTATCAATTCCTTCATCCTCCAGGAACTGCCTGCATGCTCTCACCACATGAGGCCAGGTGTTGTCGTGCACCAGGAGGAACCCAGGACCCACTGCATCAGTGTAGGGTCTGACAATTGGTCCAAGAAATTCATCCTGATAACTAATGGCAATCAGGGTGCCGTTGGCTAGCCTGTAGAGGTCTGTGTGTCCCTCCATGGATATACCTCCCCAGACCATCACTGACCCACCACCAAACCAGTCATGCTGAATGATGTTACAGGCAGTTTAATCTTCTCCCTTCACGTCTGTCACATGTGCTCAGGGTGAACCTGCTCTCATCTGTGAAAAGCACAGGGCGCCAGTGGTGGACCTGCCAATTCTGGTATTCTATGGCAAATGCCAATTGGGCTCCATGGTGAGCATAGGGCCCACTAGAGGACGTCGGGCCCTCAGGCCACACCTCATGAAGTCTGTTTCTGATTGTTTGGTCAGAGACATTCACACCAGTGGCCTGCTGGAGATCATTTTGTAGGGCTCTGGCAGTGCTCATCCTGTTCCTCCTTGCACAGAGGACCAGATACCGGTCCTGCTGATGGATTAAGGACCTTCTACGGCCCTGTCCAGCTCTCCTAGAGTAACTGCCTGTCTCCTGGAATCTCCTCCATGCTCTTGAGACTGTGCTGGGGGAGACAGCAAGCCTTCTGGTAATGGCATGAATTGATGTGCCATCCTGGAGAAGTTGGACTACCTGTGCGACCTCTGTAGGGTCCAGGTATCACCTCATGTTATCAGTACTGACACTGACCCTAGCCAAATGCAAAAACTAATAAAAAACCAGTCAGAAAAGATGAGGAGGGAAAAAATGTCAGTGTCCTCCACCTGTAAAACCATTCCTGTTTTGGGGGTTGTCTCATTGTTGCCCCTCTAGTGCAGCTGTTGTTCATTTCATTAACACCAAAGCAGCTGAAACTGATTAACAACCCCCTCTGATACTTAACTGACCAAATCAATATCCCAGAAGTTTAACTGACTTGATGCTATACTCCGATTAAAAAAGTGTTCCTTTAATTTTTTTGAGCAGAATGTTACAAATGATCTCCTCTGATTTGACATGGAATATGAAGATTATCTCTTGTCTTTGTCTCTATCAGGTGTGTCTCATTGAGTGCGAAGGCAATGTTTCCCCATCTTCCTCCTGGGACCTCTGTCGTAAAGCACTGTTGTCACCAGTTTCCTCCCCAAGTGGTAAAGTGTGGAAACGATCTCAGGAGGAGGTGGAGGCCCTGTTTCCTGGGGAGGAAGAGCACATGAAAGGACGTTTGTTGCTTCCTATTGCACTACAGAGGTTTGATCATGTGACCAATGGACTCGGTGTAGAGGAGAGGGATCTGGGTGGGAAGGGCAGTCAGCTCAATGCTGCCTATAATTCCCAGAATGCGATTTCCCAGGAGGATGACTATGAGGAGGAGGAAGGCCAGGAAGGAGGGGATGCTGATGTGGCAGCAAGAGGGCAGGGAGATGCAGCGCTGGTCGCCAAAAGGTTTGGAGGCTTTGTCAAAGGGAGGCATGGGTACAGGAGACTTATGTCTCCAGGAAGATCATACCAGAAGAGGTATGGTGGCTTCATTGGTATTCGGAAGTCAGCCCGTAAGTGGAACAACCAAAAACGTTTCAGTGAGTTCTTGAAGCAGTATCTGGGGATGAGCACTCGGGCCACTGAGTTCAACAGTGTGTCAGAAGACCTTACTCAGCAGAATGAGGTCTGAAGTATTTTCATTGATCTTTTTTGTATTCCAGTCACCAACATGTTAAAGTTTGTCTGACATTATCAAACCTATTGAATCTAAGTAACTTAACCAAAAATGAAGCCCATAATTTGAGACTCCTGTTGGAGTCCTTGATGTACCAAGATATATGAAGTGCTGATTCTGTTTTCCTATTCCTTGTATTTATGTTTTCAAACCCTCCTTTGAACTCTCATCCAGTTCGATCCTCCAGTGGAGGTATTAGGAAGTTTGGCCCTCTGAAACTGTATATAGCCTGGCAATTTCTCCAGTCTAGCTCTGGAAACCCTGAGTTTTTCAGATTTTCCATTCTGTTCCCTTGATTGAATGTACCAGTTTCATTTGATTGGCATGTGACTTTTGAAGGAAGCTCTTACTTTTAAAATTCCTGGAAGTCCTGCAGTAATTTGCAGGAAAATGCAGGATTTATTTTGCTTTTAATGCAATCTGGCAGATAAATTAACAACAAAGGTAACATAATCCTTGCTTTTCTGCTGCCAAGTATAATATTATTATTTTTCCCATTAATTTCAGTACTATTTCAGTCATGCCTAAAAACTGTACCTGTATACCTAATGTTAAATATGTGTAAGTTCCTCTCTCTTAAATATACCACTATCTTGGGGCAGAATGCAAAAGTCAGTCTCTGTAAAATGACAATACCAATGTTTTTGGTTTTTTTTATGTTTTGGCATTATGTTTTGGGTAATGTCAGCAGTAATGTAAAGTATACTGTATGTGATTTGTGGAAAATAAATGGAAAAAATGCAGCTTAAACCTGTTGATTTATCACTGTGCCAAAATACACCTGAGACAGGGCTAATGCTATTTCATGAACAAGTGAGCATCATACATAACTGGCTATTGTGCCCAGATGGCAGTGTGTGCAAACAGTTTTGGGTGTTTGAACTGTGCTAGTGTGGAATACTTTTGTTGCCCATTATGATAACTTGTAAATAGATGGATTTAAACATGTCAATAAATATAGTTTAATATTTTCTTCGTGGCTTGTCATGGAGCAACTGATTCTGTGTCTTGAAGTGGTTTGTCCTTTGTTTCTATAAGATTTTCTCATAAGAGTTTCTCAACACGGTAAAAACCCCTTCCAGAAAAGTTTATCACGCCAGTGATTACTCTCTGCAACCTCCACCCTCAGTGGACATGGGCTCCACCACTTTAGAAATCCCAGGAGAGAAGAAGAAGAAGAAGAGCACTGTGTCACTATACATTTAATGTTTCTCTACCTGTTTGAGTAAAAGAAAAAGTGGAAACTGACAGAGAAGGTTGGGCTGTTGTATAAGTGGAGATGCACTTGTTTTTAAGTAAAAAATTAACAATGTAAAATAAAATGTGTGTGCCCCTAATCAGAACTGAATTACCTGAAGAGAATATTCTTAATTGCATTATTATGTTGCATTTTGACCTTCTTGAAAATGGGGCAGCAGTAGTAACAGGCTTACTGACACTCTGTGAGTTCTCCCTTAACATGAGGAGGCATTTCCTGACAACAAGTTATATTTCTACCTTTTGTGAATATGAATAAGGACTATAAATAGACTGGAAAGCCTGTTTAGTACCCAGTGTTTTACGAAAACACTGCAGCTACAGAAGCACGCAGACAATACCTACAAACTCTTTAAAGAAGCTTTTTAGCGCCCCTTAGTGGTTACCCCTGTGCAGGCTCAGCTGCATGCTTTTGCAATATACACCAATCAGGCTTAACATTATGACCATCTGCCTAATATTGTGTTGGTTTCCCTTTTGCTGCCAAAACAGCCCTGACCCATCGACCCATGGACTCCACTAGACCCCTGAAGGTGTGCTGTGGTATCTGGCACCGAAGGTCCTGTAAGTTGCCAGGTGGGGTCTCCATGGATCATACTTGTTTGTTCAGCACATCTCACAGATGCTCAATTGAGATCTGAGGAATTTGGAGACCAAGTCAGCACCTCAAACTCATTGTTGTGCTCCTCAAACCATTCCTGAACCATTTTTGCTTTGTGGCAGGGCGCATTATTTTGCTGAAAGAGGCCACAGCCATGAGTGAATACCATTTCCATGAAAGGGGGTACATGGTCTGCAACATTGCTTAGGTAGGTGGTACGTGTCAAAGTAACATCCACATGGATGGCAGGACCCAAGGGTTTTTTGTTTTTTTTTTGGCAATTTGAGCTACAGCAGCCTGTTGGATCAGACCACATGGGCCAGCCTTCATTCCCCAATTGCATCAGTGAGCCTTGGCCGCCCATGGCCCTGTCGCTGGTTCACCACTGTTCCTTCCTTGGACCACTTTTGATAGATACTGGCCACTGCTGGAACACTCCACAAGAGCTGCAGTTTTGGAGATGCTCTGACCCAGTCGTCTAGCAGTTACAATTTGGCTCTTGTCAAGCGTGCTCAAATACTTAGGCTTGCCCTTTGTTCCTGCTTCCTGCAGCTGAAACTCATTGGGGAAACGAGACTGGGAAAGTAAAACTAAACACTAAACACACAGGATAAAGGCTACTAAAATTAAACAGGAAATAACTAAACAGGGGAACATCACAGAAGGAATCTTGACAACACATGGGTAACACTGAGGAGGCAGGGTAAACTGAAAGAAAGAACATAACAAATTCAGTAATAACTGTTACAAAACCACAAAGCACTATTATCAGAAACTAGGAACATAAACCACTTCTAAACCAAAACAAAAAAAGAACTGACAAAACTCGACATGCTGGGTCAACGACCCAGGGACCATGATACTGGGTGCCACTCCTGTCAGCAAAGAACAGGAAACTGAGGCTACAGTTGGCACAAGCTCACCAAAACTTACTGTAAAAACGGTGTCTGGTCTGATGAACCTCGATTTCTACTGCAATACTCTGATAGTAGGGTCAGAATTTGGCACAAACAACATGAAAGCATGAGTCTATCTTGCCTTGTAACAGTTCAGGCTGCTGCTGCTGTTGGTGTAATCATGTGGGGGATATTTTCTTGGCACACTTGGGGCCCCTTAGTACCACCTGAGCATTGTTTAAACCCCACAGCCTACCTGAGTGTTGCTGCTGACCATGTCCATTTCTTTATGACCACGGTGTATCCATCTTCTGATGACTGTTTCCAGCAGGATAATGCACTTACCATACTCAAATAGCCTCCACAGACATCAGATCTCAATCCAATAGAGCAACTTTGGGATGTGGTGGAACTGGAGATTCGCAGCATGTATGTGCAGCCAACAAATCTGCACCAACTTTTAGAAGACAGGCTGCGAAATGGAAATAACAAAACCTATATTATTTAGAAAAATGAAAACTATAATTTTCAGTTGATTCATAATAACTAAGTTTGCACCTGTTCAGACACATCCTACGTGTTTGAGTTGGATGATTTCAGTGATAACTAACTACTCCACTGCTAACAGAGCCATCCTAAAAAAAAAGACACAGAGGCGCTTTACTTTGAAAGGTTTACACCGGAAGCGTTACCACTTAATTAACGGGAGTACCTGAAACATCTTAGCGACTATCCTTCACTTTTATCATTGAAATATCAAAACCACTGGACTTGGCTGATTCGGTGAGTTTAACGTAGGTGTGAAAAATAAATGTTATGATGAGAGAAGAAGCCTGGTTCAGCTGTCGAGTTAGCAAAAAAATAATCAACATTAGCTAGCTTTTGAATAGCCTACGCTATGTTATGTGACTAACATTATCAGTAATGCTAGCTTTAAAAGTACCAACACAA
>VUQS01060057.1:0-14338 GCA_015108495.1 Heterochromis multidens | reverse complement strand
TCCATGTTACAAAGCACAGATACATATGGCTTTGAGGATGTTGCATCAGCAGCTGCTGGCTCCGCGATGCAAAGCGCTCATCTCTAAATGAATTATGAGAGTGGCCGTATCCTGGGCTACCCAAACAGTTGTCATGGCAACCACCTGCAAGCCACACGTTGGGGGATTTTCACCCCAGACACACGCCGACTCCTGCAACTGTTTTAATCCTCGTGTGGAGATGAACCTCACCGAGGATGCTCGTCTCTGTGATTGATGGCACTTGTGAGCGGCCGAGCCGTAATTGTGGGAATCGCTTTCAGAGCCGTAATCACAGCGAGGAGCGCTCTTGGGCGCCGTATTGGCATAACATTTATTATGCTTTTATTGCAGTGCTTTCTGGGTAACACTACAACCACAGTGTATTTATAGACTTGAAGCAGCTGGAAATGCACAAACTGAAGTTGGAGAACAACAGGAAACCAGTACTATTACCAAATACTGTGAGTGCTTCTGTCACCTAAGGAATTAAAGGTGATTTTAAACCAATTTGTGGACCATATACATAAATATACAAAAGCATAACAGCCTGCAGCTACCTAAAAAGAGAAATTACAGCGTGAAATATACATTATAAATTATATTTCACGATTTAACCTGCAACAGACTTGCTACAGATTTGTTTCCCATGAGGAAATTTAAACTCTCTAAGGAGGCTGTGTCCCAAAATGTAGTACAGGCCAAACGATGAGTAGCTAGGGAATGGTCTTATTTAACTCCTGCATACATACATACACTGACAAAAAAACAACAAAACAACTGGTCTGAAAAAGTAAATATCTACTTTCAGATGTAATAAATAAATAAATAAATAAGCCTCTGTTTCATTAAGGACAAGGAGACATAGCGTGCTTAAAAAAAGATCATGTAAGTATTGTACATCTGTTTAGCACTATTGCTGTCTATGAGCTTGATGACTCAACAAACTTTGTAAGCTGCCCCCACATAAATATTCTACAGAATAGGATCACAAACCCCCGAGGAAATGAGAAATGCATCAAAAGGAATAAGAAGGTAACAATATGACCTGAAAATGTCCTTGAAGTCGGGTTTTGTCATGACTTCATCTAAAAAAAACTGATGTTTTTCTACATTTTCTACTCTAAGCTTTGGAATATTATTGACCTCTGATTATTAAACTGACAAATCACATCGGTGTAATTACCACAAAATCCATTATTATACTTCAATATTTTGAGAAAGAAACCACGGTTGATGCAAGGTGTGATCAAAGAGTCCCATCCTTACAAACCATACCAGAGGTAAGTCGACCTTTCATTGTGTAACCATGTGACCTAATGGATAAGGTGTCTGACTTCAGATCAGAAGATTGAGGGTTTGAGTCCCTTTGTGGTTGGTTTCTCAGGTGAAAAACCTGAGTCCTGTTTCCTCATAAGTAAAATTTGACTAATGAGTTTGCAACACATATCCACCAACACTGCTAATACAAAAATCTAATGATTAAATAATTTCTTCTCATAAAATGTAATGTTTCCATCACACCAAAGTACAAATGGGACACCAACCTCCTCGTGACCAGGACAAATCTGTGGCTGCACTGAGTTTGTTTTTTGCTGAGACCGATTGCAAGACTGAGTGTGCAACAACCTCAATCGCTTTTGGTGGTTGCACAAATCGCCTGGTGGGAGGCAACCTGTCACCAAACGGACTGCGGACTGAAACTGCAATCACTCTCAGACAGATTGCCAACATGTTGCAATCAATCTGAGTCAGTCTGAGCACAACTCTGCGATGCATCTCATTGCAATAGGAGACTCGACTCAACTGGTTGTATTCTGCTTATATTCCTATATACAGTAAAAGCAAGGTTGCCAAGCATGTAGGTGTCTGATATCCCTGTGTCTGTGTTGTTCCTGGATCACCATAATTAATGTTGGTCCAAGTGATCAATCACATTGTTGTGATGTCATAGTTTTGCAACGTGGAAAAAAAACTAATGTCTACTCCGGGGGAAAAAGGGTTGGGGGTCAGGACGTGATCGTGGTCAGGGTTATGGGGTTAGGGTTAGGTGTGATGGTGTTTCCATGTTGCATAACTTTGACATCACAACAATGTGATTGATCACTTGTGATGTTGAACAACAATGTAACATTAATTATGATGACCCAGGAACAACACCAACATGGGAATATCAGATCGTGCAAGCAAATCACCTTCCTGCAGCAACTACGTCGCTATTTGTGGAGGAATTTCTGAATTTGTGTTTCAAATCTATGAGGTTCTGACTGGACTCTGAATGTAAGTAGCTAATGTGAATTTCTGTGCATGTAGACGGCAACAAATTTGTGATTTTCGGCAATTTGTCAAAGTTAATCACCATATTATTGCAAACAGATTACACGTAATTTCCAACTTGACCCCATTCAGTCACAAACTAATAGCCAATTGACTCCATCTTATTGCCGTGTTACTCAATTCAAGTCAGGTTTATTTATATAGCACCAAATCACAACAACAGTTGCCTCAAGATGCTTTATATTGTAAGGTAAAGACTCTATAGTTTTATCACTGGCTTGATGCAGCAAAGTCTTTGAAGATGGAAACTGTGCGTGGACGCAGACCTTCGAAGCAATCATTTCAAAGGCAACAAGATTCCAAGTCCGTTGCACGTGGTCGCAATAATTTTGTTTTCCCAGGTGTGACTGTAGCATTAGCTGTATTTCAACACATCTATTTATCTCACTGAGGTTTTGGCCTTTTCCCAAATGAAATCACCAGGATTAATATGCTAATATTCTTTTTAACCACTTTTTTAAAGTGGGGTTTTATTTACTCACGCTAAAATACATTTTTTATCAAACATCCATCTGCCAGGTAGCACGGACTCGTGCTTATGTTTGCACTCAGCCACTAAAGACCCATGAAGAGCCAGAAAAAAAAAAAACCTTGGACAGTTTGGCAGTTACACCTGTTCAAACATCCAAAACAGATCCATCTGTGGCTCAGGAGGTACAGATTACTGACCACTCGTTAGAAGGCTGGCTCCTCAGTTCCTGGGATTAGCATTACTTGTAGTGAAGCACGTTAAGATGTCAAGTCAGAACAGCATTATGGTGGCTTTCCTTTTTCTCAACTCCTTGGATATCACATTATGACCACACACACTGTTGAAATAGCAACCCTTTAACTTTAGTTTTATTTTAAAAATTTAATCTGGGGCCAAATCTGGTTGATAGAAGTTTGTGTTAGTGCGACCACACCCCCCTGCTGTGTCTGCAGTAAGTGTGATGCAGCACAGGAAAAGCCAACCAAAGGCCGAGGATCCCAGCTGCGTACAAAAACAGCCAAGCAGTGGCAATCTGCAACTGCCGGACTGTCCAGTATTTCCAGTGTTTATTTTAACTTCACTGTCTGCAAATATCTCTCAAAACTACGTCAGAAAAATGTAGATTATTGAACAGCATAGTCACACACGCCTGAGGTGTGCTGCCTGGCCAGCTGGCTGGATGCTGGAGACTTTTCCAGCTGTGTGGATTGTGATCAACTGACAGTTTCTTGTATACCTAGTGGAGTTTTGTTTTTTTTTTAATCAGAAGTTCAATCACTTCCGAGCATGCTCCCAGCTCCATTTATCTATTTGCATTGCATTGTTTCATTGTATCTTCAAATTTTAAAAAAATCATAAAAAAGAAACAAAGATAGATAAATGAAATCTGATTTTTGCATGTTAATTTTTGAAGTTCTGGGAAACAAAGTAAAAAAATGAAAATTTTGGACTTTTGGGTTTTGGCATGCTGTCACACAAATGTTCTCCCTCAGACTAGCTAAGCATTAACTGTCTAACCCTTAGTGACACATTCACAGTGCACAGCCATATGAATGTTAAAAAAATGAAAAGATACTCCTAATTTAAAGCCAGGGCTTCAAAATGATTGTACTGAAAACTGCTGTTTGGTCTCTGGGCTGTACAGACCACCTCTCATAAAAGCAAGAACACACAAATATCAGAAATCTGTCAAAAACGTGTGTAAAACAAAGAATTATATTGTTATTTATTCGGCAAATAAACTGAATTCACGTTTTTATACCCAAATTTGAGCTGGCACACTGGACCTAACATTCAACCACTAAAACAAATTTTTTTGTTCAGGAATGGAAGTAAATAACTGAAATCTGACATCGTAATAAAAAAATAATAATGTGCTTTACAATTTTTAATTTTTAATTTATTATTTTATTTTATTTCTTTATTGTTAAATTGTAAATTTGAAAATTCATGGATAACAACAACAATTATATTTTAGCATTAAAAATATGATTTTAATTAAAGAGAAACACAAAACATGATTTTGGTAATTACCAATACTGTTAATTTAGGGCAGCTATGGCATAAATCTTACATTGGGTGGTGCTCTAACAAATTTGTTAAGCACTGTAGCTGGAGACTCTGCTCTCCTGAGCAGGTTTATTTCAGAAGTAGAGAGGCCAAAAAACAAAAGACCTGGAGTAGAACACCTGACCCTATAAAAACATGTGCTTTTGCCTTGATATTTTCACAGTGTCATGAAAGACACAGAAAGCCTAAAATGTGCTGACATGACACATAAAATGTCTTTAAATGTGGTGTGCAATGATTTTAAAGTTGTGTTTTGTGCTAGTTATTAATACAGAAACACATCTGCAGCCACTTACACAAAAAAATTGGGTTAGCTGTCCCTTACCTTCTCGAAAATGTGCATTTTCTCCCCATTTCTGTCTCCTTTGTCTAAATCTTAATTAATGTCTTAATAACCTGCAAAGAATTTGAGTTCTCTTAGAACAGCAGCAGCATGCAGAGGTGCACAAGGAGACATTCTTGAAGGGGAGATTGGCCAAATTTATATCAGGTATGGTTTGTAAGTTTTTATGAGTGAGGAACTTCTCGACCGCACCTTGTAGGCTTCCAAAACAGCCATTAAATTCCAGGCAACAAAGTCTGACAGATAAAAAAAAAAAAAGATAAGAATGATCACTTTTACCCATTTTTTATAAAGTTTATACTAATCTAAACCTTAAAGGTTCAAAAATGTATCTGTGATTAATGAGTCCAACATGAGCTCACAGTTTTCTGTTTGAAGTCTGAATAGTTATGCTTGCTTCTCTCACAGGTTTGAGGCAGGCGTGGCTCAAATATGGATAAATTTCCTCTTTTGTGCTGCCAGGAAAAAGGAGGCGATAAACCCCCAAACAGGCACCGGCAACCTCTGTGATAACAGGTGAAAACTGGAGCTTATTTCTACTGAGGTGACGAGCGACACAGACTAGTCTGATATGTCAATAAGAAGCTTTTTCTGTCCATCAAACATTGTGCTACAGGTATAAAACACACACACACACACACACACACACGATCTATTGGGGGCACACACACACACTTGGAAACAGTAACGAGCCCGTTCCCTCTCACTCGTCGTCCCGTTGGTTGAGTAACAATGATGCATCGAGCAGGCATTCTCTGAAATATCCAGTTAGGGAGTGAGTCAGCTGAATCTGGCTGCGCCTTGACAGGAAGTGGCCTTCATCTGGGTAGATCTGCCCCACAAAGAGGACAGAGACAAAAACACATTCAGAAAATTGTCCGCACAAAACATCTGAACAACCTTTGAAACATTTCTTGTAGTGGGCTTCAAGGTTTATTCTTCACCTTCTTCTCTCAAGTTCACTTTACTTGACTGTGCTAAAGGTTTTGACCACAATAGAAGTGTCTTTCCTTACGTTTCCTTGCTTAGTTGTGACTGGACTGCAGACATTCAACAAATAAATCCTACCTGTGCTCAGAATTCAACAGCTGCACTTTCACAACAACTGAGCCAACTCTGTCTGCAGAGGAGGGCTCTGGGATTTGGGCGAAAGCTGCAAAATAAGCGAGTAAGCCGACTCAAAAGTGGATTTATTTGTTTTTTTTTTGTTTTTGTCAAGAAATATTAAAAACATTTCAGTAACTAAGACAAATTTAACTGTGTGAAAAAAACACATTTTTTCTTATTGTTTCAGGAATTCAGAATTTCTAAAACTCCTCAGATTATTTGAAGGTTGCTCATGAGAAGACATTAGAAGTTTTCAAAATCTGTGAAGTGGAACAGCAGAGACATTTGAATAACTTACCTATTTATCTCTCTGTTATGGTTACTCTTTCTATCTATCTGTGAAAAACTAGGAGCAAATCTCTGGATATGAGTGAATATCAGGTTCCTCCACTTTCAGAAGCGATATTAAGATTTGATGTGCCTGTGCAGCCTTGGAAAACTCAGTCTGTGCTTTTCATACGGTTGAGCAATTGAACTATTATATTGGTCCATTGCTAGTTGCTGTTTATTTATTTATTGTTTGGTGATTTTTGGGGGGCAATTTGGCCTCCTCAAGTATTCAACTCAGTTAATAATTAACCTGTAAACTGAAAACTCCACCAGTTAGACACACAGCATAAAGACCAGTGGGCAACCGCCTGGCAACCTCTGGTTTGTAAGGAGAAATGTGTATTCATTGTCTAGTTGGCAAGTGGTTGCTGGAGGTTGCTGGCTGTCACTAGATGAAATTGGTTACAAAGAGGGTGCTGCACCAAAAACCTCCTCGCGATTGCTTTGGTCTCTAGCAGATTGCTGTGGTCGCCTGTAATTTTTTGTATGAAAGATGCTAACATGTCTGCAAAAACTTGCCAACTACTTGCAGAGTGATTGTCAAACTCAAGAGTTGAATGCAACTTCAAAGTAAAAGCTGAAACCAACATGTTTAAAAAGGTGCAGCTTTTACTTTGAAGGTGAAAGGTCTCCGTTTCCGGTTTGCATCGCACTCTTCACAGTTTCACAACTGCTCAGCAAGTAGTTAGCGAGTTTTTGCAGACAAGGTGGCGTTATCCATATAAACTACAGGCGACTGCGGCAATCTGCCAGCGACCAAAATAATTGCATGAAGGTTTCTGGTGCAGCACCGTAAACCTCTTTGTAACCAATTTCACCTAGTGACAGCAAGCAACCTCCAGCAACCACTTGCCAACTGGGTCAGGGAATACACATTTTTCCCTAGCAACCAGGTCTCTAGGCCTGCATGACTGAGGCCTTACGGTCCATTTATGCTCGTGGTTCTTGCCCTCACTTAAAGCGACGTACGACAAAAATAATGTCACATCCACCTGCTCAAGCTGTGCTTTGTTGTCTGAATTTTTAAAAAATTGCATGGGTGCTGCTGTCACTGCAGCCATGTTGAAGCCACGCCATTTTAGTGATCCACAGTACAGATGAGACTTTCTTGAAAAAACCTCAGCAATTTATTTTCTTCCAGTTTTGACTTCTTCTCCTCCTCCTATACCAGCACTAATACAAAGGTTTTGTCTGAGTAGCGACACCTGTCCTTACTGCAGAATACTGCAGTGAATACTCACGATATCAGAGCTGGTATAAATGGTACGGAGCTGTGGCAAAGTCACTGTTTGTGTGCAAAGCAACCATTAAAACCAGAGCGCATAAATGGGCCCTTAGAGGCTCTAGGCAGAAGCCTCCTTGATCTGATCGCTTGTTTTAGGTCTTTTTCTGGTAGGAAAATTTTAAACATATCAGTCGTACCCTACTCAGGAAAATGCTGAGTTTAATTTCTGGGAAAAGCTGGAACTAATCAGCAAAAGTAAAGCTATTTATTGGACACTGGCCCTTCATAAGCACCTTTTTCAAACTGCTGAATTAAATGGTAATAAAGAGGTAAAGTGAGCTTAATGGAGATATTTTGTAACTTTTAAGTATTTTCTTAAAAGTCAAATTTTTCTAATGAAGTTTGGCACAGGAGTAAAGGACTACAAATTTTATTCTGTGCCACACTGGAGTAAACAAAGAATCTGCATCACTGTGTACTGATACATAATAGAGGATGACCCACTTTAATTAAAAGCCACAGATGCTGTTTGCAAAGACTGAAATATGTTCTTTGTAAGAGCCAAGTGTTTACCTGCATAGTGTAGTTGGCGCCGATCTTTATTAAGTGCTTGATGAGCTCGGCCGAGTGCTGGAAGTGAACGTTGGCTGCCGAGAGACAAAAACACGACATGCAAATAAGTGTCGGCGAGGTTAATTCCACCGCTGGATAAAAGCCGCTGTGCTCGCCAAGGTCAAGTTTTAAAGCTCGGCATAGAGGAGAGGCTCGTAAGACTCACTCCTACCTTTAGTAACCCACATTACTACGATGTTACTGTGAAATGAAGTGAAATTACATCCAGTTTCTGCTGTTATGTGAGGAGGATGGAGGAAACGTGCATACCGTCAGCAGTGCCATGGACCAGAAATAGAGTTCCTCCTAGACCTTTCATGCCGGGCAGCACTTTGGAAGCCTGAAGATTCAAAACAAGTCAGATTATTTGCTGCATTAACATCATGTCATATCATGACAAATGTCACATTTATTAGATGAAAGTGTCAACAGTATAAGAAAAGTGGCTGATGAGGTTTCCAACACATGGGTCGGGCACCCTGATAAGTATGAGATGATTAATGGGAGAAGATATGAAAAAAACAAAAATTTCTTCGACACAAATTCTTCTTCTTCATGAGTTTTCTGTCGCCTCACACCAACAAAGTCCTAGATTGAAATCCTGGAGTGTGTATGCTCTCCCTCTGCCTGCGTGGCTTCCTCACACAATCCAAAGACATGCATGTCAGGTTAACTGGTGATTCTCAGTATGAATGTAAGCATGAGTGGTGTCTCTCTTTCAGTGACGGCCTGTCGATCAGTCCAGAGTCTACTCTGCTCCTCATCCTATGACAGCAGGGATAGACTCCAGCTCCCCTGCGACCCTGAATTGGAGAAGCAGTTAAGAAAGTGGATGGAGGTTCTAAGCTAAATATACTGGAAATCACTAGTTTACAGCAAGCGGCCACCTTCATGGATGAAAAATGAAGCCAACACGGAGGTGCCAAACCTGCAGTTCCTCTAGTTACCACTTGAGTCAATCCCCAGAGAGCCATTTTAAAATCCTCAACTTTACAGCAATAAAAAGCAGCAATAAGAAGCAAATTTAAAGCCTGCAAACTACCCATAGATAGTTTTCCCCTGCTTAACAACTGCATGATTAATGATTTGTCCTTTTCTTTAAAATAACTTATCAATTTGGATACTACTTCTTCCTTCAGCCGCTCCCTTCAGGGGTCGCCACAGCGAATCATCTGCCTCCATCTCACCCTATCCCACCCAATCTCCCTGCTCACAGATTTAGAGGTGCCACCCCACTAAGAGTATAACAGCACAACGACTCGACAAAGGACACGCGGAGACTGAAACAATAAATACAAAAGGTAATGAGGCTAGGGGAAACAGGTGGGAAACAGCAGGAACAAATCAGGGATAACAAGACAAGGGAAGTAAAACTTAATATAGACCACAGGTGACAAAAGACTACCAAAGTAAAACAGGAAGTAAACAGATGACGACAGACTCAAACATATAACTTGACACAGAGGGGCACAACAATAGACTATACAGAAGAAACCTAAAGCAGAATACTCATGAAAATAACCAGAAACTCAACCAACAAACTAGGACTCAGTGACAGAAATGTTGCAAACAAGATTAACAATAATGAACAAACTGACAACCAACAGAACATTAAATAATAAGAATTCCTTCCTTACTCCAAAACCCAGGACCATGACACATTCATATTTGCAGACAAAATAAACCAAAACCAAGAAAAGAAATCCACTATAGGAATCTGCTGTGTTTATTCATTGCAGTGTAGGCTTTACATCTGCTAATGGCTTTCCTGTCTGTTGTAGTTTATCTAAAATGTATGAAAACGGCAATGTCACGAACAGGGAATTATAGAGGCAACAGACAAATACATACTGGAGGTGTTTCAGTCAGGAACCTCTCTTATAAATACGAGATGCCAAAAAGATGCTTTTATTTGAATCTGTGGTCATTTTTATATTTATTTAGCCTGGAAAAAGACGACCTTTGGGTTAAATATGTGGTCTGCTTGAATTAAAGTCACTGAAAAAAAGGACCTAGATTCACATTGTCTTGTTAAGTATTTAACCTGTGATGACCTTGCCTGTTTTCCCCTCGTGCTGTTTGAGTTGTTTTTTATTCAGAAAATACAAAAAAAAGAAGCAAATATTTTTTAAAAAGCAGCAGCGCTGTGCATCAAGAAGCCAGACCGATAGTGATCGCTCGGGGGGGGGAGTGTGGGTGGTGAGCTGCAATATTATGGGATATCTCAATCTCACTGCCGTCATTCATTTTGTTCCCAGCTGGAATTCAAACAGGACATTTTCTCACCCATCTCTGTTTCTGCGTCTGCGTCTCGGAGGACTGGGTGAGTGATGACGTTCCACTGATTATTGTCTGATCAGATCGTGCCACATTTCCTTTCTCTGGGTGACTTTTAAAACAGACCACCCCTCCTGCTGTGAGAGTCACAAAAATAGAGCTCTCTGGCCCAGTTATAGGCAACCCACTTAGGAAGAAAAACACTCTGACTGCAACCTTCACTTGGAGGACGACCAGAGCTGGCATTTCCCTGTTGAATGTTTTCCTTCTCTTTGCTCTTGCAAAGAAGAAGATTTGGGGTTGCTGACCCGCTCTTTATTTTTTAACAAATGGGCATTTTCATTGAAACATGTCAGCTTTAGAAAGCTGTCTAACCTCTTCTACTTCACCAAAATTAAGAATTATTTGGAAATAAAACAGGTAAAGATCTCACCAGACACCTGCATCATCAACCTGCTACATCTCCCATTAATGTGGCTGCTGTGGCTCTGAGTTGGCACACTCCATCTTGGTTTAAGAGGTTCAAGCAACACTTTGCTGCATGAAGCAGCGTAAGATTGCCTGCTTACCTCTGCTCCTTGACTGAATTTAAACACAGTACTTACAATGTCAGGTCGCAGGGCATGAAGCTGCACTCTCTGATTTCACTCGAACATTTTAAAGGTTTTATTATCTGGAACTACTCTTTTACACGTTTCTCTTAATTTGTGTGTATAATGTGTCCTTTTATTATGAGCACTGACCAGGCTCTATCCATGAATGTGCCGCAGCCATGTTCTTACGCACAAAAAACAAGTATTATGCTGTATTTTTAGTGATACATAAATGGCTCTACCTTTCCAAGAAGCAAAACAAATCCTGTTTTTCCTGTTTTCTGTTTTTCTAGACTTTCCTACTGGAACGCTCTAATGCATTTCTGACGTCCGGATTCGGAGGTAACTGGAATGCAGCATTTCTGCCCCCCCCATACACTGTTTTATGCAACTCTCATTTAACTGAATTTCTCAGAATTAGCTGAAATTAACCAAACTCATCCTTTAATAAAGAAGCTCAGCAGCAGGTGGGTAAAAGATAGAAGAAGCTCACTTGGTATCTGCTCTCGTCAGTTGAAGGCGAGCCGAAGTATCTCTCTGAGAAGGCCGAGGCTGAAGGGGAAAAGATGAGAAAGCAAAGATAAATTGACGAAAAACTAAGGAATGCTGCGTGGCGTTGATGGAGAATCTAACAGGTGCTCTTCAGTGGGGCAGGGAAAAGTAGAAAGCCAAATATTATGTTAGAAAACAACCGAGTTCTATTTTGAATTTATTGTTCGAGTATATTGGCAAAAAAGAGCCTAAGTCTTCATCAACGCATGCTGGAAGAATAGTCGGCAGCCGAAAGGCATCTTCTTTCTGCTTTTATAAGTGAAGACAGACAGAGATCCTTTCTTTGAAGCAGAGGCTTTGCAGCAACACTTCAGTCTATTAAACTCTAATCACAGCCAGCAGGATCTCCTCAGCTGTACAGGAGTCCTAATACCCAGCATTCACTCCCAGAACTGAGGAGAACGTTTTCATCCCTAAATTCAATAAGCCTGAATTCCCGAAAGAAGACGCAAAGGATAATTAAAGTGACATTACCCCGGTGGTGCACATGAAAAAGATCACGCAGGATAAAGATGTCATGTTCGGAGAAATGACGAGTTGGTGCAGCAGCAGCAGCAGAAGTAATAAACATTTCCGCGTCCCTGGAGCGCCGTATTAAAGAGGATTTGAATTCTCGCTCACCGTACATGGTCCAGTCAGTGATGGGAGCCTGAGCTGCCACGCAGCTGATCAGCTTCTCCGTTGACTTCAGCATCATCAGCGTGAGGTAGCCACCGTAGCCCTGCTGGAGAGACATTAGAGGAGCTTCACTTGCACCGAGAACTGTGCTTAAGAGTGTTAAAACAGCTGATTGTAACACAGTAGGACATTCCTTTCATGTTTGCACAGCAGTAAAAATGGCAGAAAATGGTCATAATATTCATGTATGTCTCCTGGAAAATTAAACCTGCAGCTGGAAGCAAAATTATTCAACCCCTCATTGCATATTTGTTTTACTGGTTTAAATATCTTTAACAAACTAATATTGAAAGACAAAACATACTTTAATAGACTACTGCAGCCTCAAATTTTTCATATCAGAATTAAGAATAATTTTTCTTCCAAATGTAATTCAAATTAAAGTGTTTCTTGTGGTATTAGTGGGGGTTTCTGGGGTTAGAAAGGTGAGTATTACTGAACAAGTAACTCAAAGTATAAATGCACTGCTCAAAAAACTTAAGGGAACACTCGATCATCACAGTATAAGACAGGGAATGGTTTAGCAGCTCACTCCTTATCCCTCCTAACTCATTTTCCTTTTCTTCTTCTTCTTCTGGCTGCTCCCTTTAAGGGTCACCACAGCAGATCATCTGCCTCCATCTCACCCTATCCCTAGCATCCTCCTCCAAACCACCAACCCTCCAAACCATATATCACAGCTGGTCTCACTACCATCTTGGAAACCTTCCTTTTCACTCTTGCTGCTATCCTTCTGTCACAAATCACCCCTGACACTTGTCTCCACCAACTCCACCCTGCCTGCACTCTTTTCTTCACCTCTCTTGTGCACTGTCTGTTGCTTTGGATGGGTGACCCCAGGTATTTAAACTCATCTACCTTCACTACCTCTACTCCTTGCATCTTCACCTGTCTCCCTCTCATTCACACACATGTATTCTGTCTTACTTCTACTGACTTTTGTTCCTCTTCTCTCCAGAGCATACCTCCACCTCTCCAGGCTCTCTTTCACCTGCAGCCCATTCAGGTTGCACAGGTAGTCCAGCTCCTCCAGGATGGGATATCCATCCAAGAAGGTTTGCAGGTTTTCAAGAGTGTGGAGGAGATACCAGGAGATGGGCTGTTACATGAGGAGAGCAGGACAGAGCCATAGGAAGACATCAGTCCAGCAGCAGGACCGGTATCTGTTTTAGTGGGACCTGTGCGTACAGACCAGCACCATGCTGCTTGATTGGCATGTCCGCCTTCATAGATAACACAGATTCAAACTGAGCACATGTAACAGACGTGAAAGAGTGTGGAGATGCCGTGGTGAATGATGCTGACTGCAGCGGCATCCAGCATGACCGGTTTGGTAGTGGGTCAGTGATGGTTTGGGGAGGCATATCCTTGGAGGGTCACTATCTAGCAGTACCCTGACTGCTTTGAGGAACCTCATTCCCACTATCAGACCTTATTCTTGTGCAGTGTGCCCTGAGTTCCTCCTGGTGCAGGACAAAGTGAGGCCTCGTGTGGCCGGAGCGTGTAGGTAATTCATGGATAGAATAGAATAGAATAGAATAGAATAGCCCTTTATTGTCATTGTACAAGCACAACGAAATTGTGGGTGCTGTACCCAACTACTGTACAGAAATATAAATAACAAGGCAAGAGGAATAAATAGCAAGACAAGAGAAATATATTCAAAGTAAGAGAAATATATATACAAGGTAAGAGAATATATACAAAAGGCACACAGTAAAAGGCACTTTTTTGCATTTAGTGCAAAGGACTTGGTCCGAGTATAGAGCCCATGTGTGAGTGGCCTGAGCGATGTGGGTTGCTCAGGCCATGGCTCAGATTGGGGGGTGGGCAGGGGTGGGGAGGTTTGAGGGAGCATGATTGTTTGCAGTCCAAATGGCCCAGGGGAAGAAGCTGTTTGTGAGTCTGGAGGTGTGGGACCTGACTGATCTGAAGCACCGCCTGGAGGGCAGCGGGTCAAACAGGTGGTTGGCAGGGTGCGAGAGGTCACCTGTGATGGCCCTGGTTTTCCTGAGAGAGGAGGAGCTGGCGATGGCCTCAAGGGCTGGCAGTGGGCAGCCAATGATTTTTTGGGCAGTGTTTATTACCCTCTGTGTGGCCTTCCTGTTCTCAGTTGTGGCTCCTGTATACCAAACACTGAGGCAGTAGGAGAGCACGCTCTCCACCGAGGAGCGGTAGAAGGCCAGCAGCAGCTTCTGGTCCAGGTTGTTCTTCCTCAGGACCCG
>VUQS01060055.1:0-12596 GCA_015108495.1 Heterochromis multidens | reverse complement strand
GAAGGTTTTTGGAGTGGTCTAGTCTAAGTCTGGACTTAAATCTGATTGAGATGCTTTGACATGACCTTAAACAGGCCGTTCATGCTGTAAAACCCTCCAATGTGGCTGAAATAAAACAATTCTGCAAAGAAGAGTGGGCCAAAATTCCTCCACAGCGATGTGAAAGACTCATTGCCAGTTATCACAAACACTTGATTGCAGTTCTTGCTGCCAAGGGTGGAACAACCAGTTATTGGGTTTGGATAACTTTTTTCCGTTAATAAATGAAATCATCATTTAAAAACTGCATTTTGTATTTACTCAGGTTATTTTTGTCTAATATTAAATTTTTTTTGATGATCTGAAACATGTAAGTGTGACAAATATACAAAAAACAAAGAAATCAGGAAGTGGGCAAATACTTTTTCACACCACTGTATATGCCCGTCAGGGCTCACTGTCGCACACTTGTGGGTGTTGATGTTGCTGCAACATGTTTATGATAAGGTTTCAAATATTTGCATGTTTTGATCCAGGAAAAGCCTTCTGATTCTGATCTGAACACGCAACAATGCAGATATACCACAGTCGGTGTGATAATGATTATATAGAAACTGTGAAGTCTTCTCTCTCATCATCAACGCCAAAGTTAAAATTCATCAGTCAGCTCTGTTGACAATATTAAAAAAAGGTAAATTCTTTACCTTTGAAACCATCTGCGTCATGCTGAGTTTCTGTTTAGCCACTTCCTGTTTTATTTTGAAGTCTCTATGTATGTCTTTGTTGTGTTTCCCCACCCTTTTGTGCCACTCTGTTCATTTCATAAATCAGTCTCCTTAGCATATATACCTCCTGCTTTGCACTCCTCAGTTGTGAGGTTGTCTCTGTTCATCACAGTTATCAACCTTTCCTGCCATACTCTTGTGCTTCCAAGTTTTAGCTCATGAGCTCATGCCATGGCAAGACCTCTGTCAACCATCTATTTGCAATTCACAAGAATCACTACTACTCCTAGAGTATTGGTCTGATTTTAGTGAAACTTGCTTACCGTGATCACACAACGGGTCTTCACCCAAATTGTACTCAAGGTCACGCTTGTTGTTTTACAGCACTTTTCTGTTTTTTCACCTCACAGTTTTTATCCACACTACTTACAATTCCACCAAATTCTTGCTCCTGATGTACTGAACGATGTTCACTTCAAACCATTCAGCAAAGTAGATGACATAAGATTCTCGATGTTGATACATTTTTACTGTGGTCCTGAGAGGTCAAACACACTGCAACTTAAGAAAACACCAGCAAATAGAAAAATGCTGCAAAACAAAACAAAACACAGCAGAAGTTGAATAAAATACAATGGAAATAGACAAAAAAAAACACTAAAAGCTCACAAAAAAAACTTACAAAACACAACAGAAGTGTTTTTGGGGAGACAATAGCGTGACGGAACAGCTGCTATAGTATTATATGAATGATGCAGTTAATTCACACTTTACCTTGGCATCTTTTTCTCTGTCACAACACTCATGAACCCTCCGCTTCTTTTAAGAGTGTCTCAGTCCAATCCTTCGCATGTTTTGGTTTCTGTCACTTCTGCAGCTGGTCCGTCATGTTATCGTCTCCCCAAAAAACCCACTTCACTTGTGTTTTGTAAGATTTTGCAGCGTTTTTCTATTTGCTGGCGTTTTCTGAAGTTGCAGTGCGTTTGACCTCTCAGGGCCACCATAAATTTTGCACAAAATGATTAAGAGAGAACTTAACCACCCAGTGATGGGATAGTTTGAAATATCGCATGGCTGCACATCTTGCATACCACTTATATCCTGTTAGACAGTGTTGGTCGTGGAGGGAGTGGTCCTATTGGTTGACTCCCACATTAAGAAGGCATGGTTTGGGCCTTCTAATCACCGTCAGTAGCAAGAAGAGTTGAAAAGATTAAGTAACAACTTAAGTTAAAAATGTTGTTTTTCTGCTTGAACGAGATCATTCTTGGTGTATGAAAGTTCATTTAAACTTAAAAAATGGCTCGTTTACTCAGTGTCGCAGAGCTTTCACCATATCTCTTGGTCTTCTTCAGTGGATAAAGACTGCTAAGTTAATCAGCCTTACTTCACAACAGAGGAAAAACTTCACACATGTGATCAAATGAGCTGTCACCTCTGCCAAGGACAGCCTTGATGTGGTTGAAAGCTCCCAGAAAAGACAGTTCAAGCCTCCCTAGTGTGATAACTGGTGCCTTTATCTCTTTGTACTGTTTTGAAGTGAATATTTTTATGTTGGTTAGACAAAATAGTGATTTGCAGATGCAAATGGGCACTTTTTCTTTTTTTTTCTTTTAAACAGTCTGTGAAGCAGAAGATAAATATTAGGTACACCTTGCCCTTATTAACCAATATATAAGTGCCCTGCAATAAACAATATCTTCATAATGGTTATAACAATTTGAAACCACTTGATTGATGAAGCCGTGATTCATAAATATGGTCATTTTAGAGTTTGCTTTTTTTAGTAGCTGACGTTTTACATAAATAATCTGATTTAATGTGATTTTACTTTGTCTCTGGTCTTAGCCCTGCGACAGACTGGTGACCTGTCCATAAGGTACCCTGCCTCTCACCCTATGGCAGCTGGGATAGGCTCCAGCCACCCCCCTGTGACTCTGAATTGGATAAGTGTAAGAAAATGGATGAATTGAAAGCAGCATACACATATCATGAACATGAAAGGGATAAACATCATCCATCCCTTCATTTTCCACTTGTCCAATTCTGGGTCACGGGGAGCTGGAGCCTAGAAAGGTATAAACAATAAAAAATAAATAAATGCATCTAAATTATGGAAACTTGCAATATAAAAGCACAGTAGGGCACAGTGAGCGATAATAAAATGAAAGGTGGCACGATCTCATCTCTCTACAAGCTTAACTGTTTTCAGTCGTGCAAAATAGGAATACCAGAAAAACCAGACAGGAAGAGGTGGGCGTGTGGTTGGGTGACACATTTGTTTGTGTACTGCCAAAAAGCACTGTAATTTTGCTTTGCATTGCTAATAAAAAAAAAAAAGAGGCATGAATAAGTGAGTCCATACTGGCCTTATTCCCACCTGTGACATGAACTGTTGTTGTGCAGTGACACTAAGGCTGCGTTGGTGTCGTGTTGCATAAAAGTGATGTAATGTAGCTTGTGGTCTTTACACAGCAACACAACCCTCACTTTTTGTCTACTCAAGGTGTAATTACACTCATCACATTGTCTCCATCCTCTGTTCTGTTGCCCTAAAGCGATTGTGGTTAGAGTGAGTCAAGCCACCTCTATCTACATTTCAGAAATTTACCTTCTCCCTCAGGGAGAAGGTAAGTGTGAGTCTGTAAGCAGAGGAAAGTTTAGTGAGAATTTATGCACCTTTGAGGAAGAGGCAAGAAAGGTCAGGTAAAGCTGCTGTATTTAGATGCGGTGTGGGTTCAACTACCTCTTTTACTTCTCCTTATTCCAACCAAATTCGTGCACGTACTTACTCCCATGTGGAATAAGTGACACATTGACACTTCCTGTTTCTTCTTCCTTCTTTAAGGGACATGATCTGTGTGACTTAGATGTTCTTCATGGATATGCTTTCCATATGCTCCCTTCTCTCTTTTTTTTTCTTACAGCTTTTTTCTTTTCTCCATGCAGTATGCTCCCCTTCAAGGCAGTGCCAGGTCAGTTCAACCCAGAGGTCCGGGAGCCGGGCCTGTGGGTGTGGAGGGTAGAAAAGATGAAGGCAGTGCCGCTAGATTCCTCCGAAGTGGGCGCTTTCTATAACGGAGACTCCTACTTGGTGCTGGATAACCGTGGGGAAGAGGGAGTGGACCTCCACATGTGGATAGGTAAGAGACTGGAGACATATCTGGCTTATGTAACGTGTAAAAAACGCTACCTGATGCGAATCAAACACTATGTAGTCTTCACTTTACTTGGAAAAAAAACAATGGAAGAGGATCCTATTTCCATTTTACTCCACCCGGTAAAAGAGGTAAGCTTTGTCTGGTTCTCACTACACACTGAAAGGCTAATAACCATCCCGCTCCTGGTGATGACACACGAGACACCCTGCTGTCTTGCTGCATCATTGTGTGCGAGAGAGGCTGGATGATGAGGGAAAGAGAGGGAAGAAGTCCAGAGGGAAGCATTAAAAATGCAGGAGGACTGTTACAGTACTCAAATGTGGTTGTTGTTTCCAGCATGTATCCGGTGCTTTGGTAACACTAAGCTGATTGTCACAACTTGAAGAGCCCTCTCTTCGCTCAAGCGTGTACTTCTCTTAATCCTCCCTCCTGCTCTCCTTGATGAACCAGTGGTGTCTTTGTGTCCACCATTTGTTTAGTTCAGCTACTTATCAGTCATACCAGTGCAGAGACAGTGTAACCTGTTATTAGGTACAATTTACAGATTTCCGTTAAATATGTCGCATACAGGCAAATAATAAAGCTGCTGTTTCTGAGAAGAGAACACCTATAAGGATACAGTCATGGTAAAAAGAAAGTGTGGAGTGGAGCAGCTGGCATCACTCTCTGTTGTCTAATGTGTTCTTTTAACTTTAGTATAATGAGAGGTCAGCCTCAACTCTGCCCTCTTTTTGCTATCAAAAAATACATAAGTAAATACATTTTGGATTTTTTGAAAGTTCAATTCAACAATCAGAAAATCCCACTTACTGAAGTAACTTGGTAGCCAAAGCAGCTCCAACTTGTTGCCCCGAGGTGGGATTTATCCTCACAAACTGGGCCTCAGTTGGTCAAATGCATTAATTTCTTACTGAATGCAGGTAGTTAATGTTGTGAGAACAAACTCTGATTAGTGTCAACAAATTTAAACCCAACTGTGGGTTAGCAGTAGTAGGTAAGGATTCATGTTTTCACCTTTCAGTTCCAGGTACATACCCTAGAAGGTACTTAAGCTGTTTTATTTAATATAACACTTAAAACTCAAACTTCCAGGAAAGTTTTTCCAGAGCAGTTCTTCAGCTTTTAACTCCCAAACTTGGTTTTTCACATCCCTAATCCTTTATAAATCAGTTTAGTTTTTGTGCCTGAAGAAGATGCTTATGGATGAATTTTCTTCTTTCCTCTTTTTCTTTCCCCCTCTGTTGCAGGTGAAAAGTCCTCTCGAGATGAGCAGGTAGCTTGTGCCATGCTGGCCACCCAACTGGATAATTTTCTGGGTGGAGACCCCGTTCAGCACAGGCATGTTCAGGGCTTCGAGACCCCGGAGTTCATGGAGCTCTTCCCCAGAGGGGTCAGCTACAAGGTGAGCAGTCTTGGTTCTAGATAGTGCTGGAAACAGTGAGGTGTGTGAAAATGTCAGGAGGCTGAGGTGGTCAAATCTTTGTAGATTTGGCCACCTCAGCTGCAAACTCGGTTGCATAACTCCCTCATTTTATCATTTTAGAGTTTCTCATGACTTCTTATGATTTCTTCTTTACAGGTACCAATCTTAGCTTGTTAAAACATTAAAGAAATAAACAACCATAAATGTCATATCTGAGTGATGATTCTGCTTCTCCTCACAGGAGGGTGGTGTGGAGTCAGGTTTCAGGAGGCCTCAGGGCTCTGGCACGGTGCAGAGGTTGTACCAGATTAAAGGAAAGCGCAACATCCGTGCCAAGGAGGTGGAGCTGTCCTGGAACAGCTTCAACAAGGGAGACTGCTTCATCCTTGACCTCGGAGAGGTGAGATAATCCATCTAAAGGAGGACATACAGGAGACAGGGGCAGCCAAACGCTACCAAATCTTTTGCTCTTCTAAAATGTGACAGAGCTGATGTGTGCACTACAAAATAAATAGTTTGTTTAACTTAAGTAAATTTATAACTGCAAATTTCAAATGAAATAAAGTGCCAGTTTCTCCATGTTGTACTGATCTAATGTTGATTCTGCTCTCCAGACGATTGTGTCATGGATCGGGTCGCAGGCCAACATCTTCGAGAAACAAAAAGTGCGTGAGATCGCCTCGCTGATCCGTGACACAGACAGACACGGTAAAGCCCGCATTGTGGATGTCAACGAGGGGGACGAGCCAGAGGAGATGCTCAAAGTAAATGACTTTTCCTGTTTTGTTGTCTGATTGTTTTGTTCAGGCAGATGCAGTTTACAGGATTTTTTTCAATTTCTAAGTCAATAATTACATTAAAAAATCTTGTTAAATAAAGTTTAAAAAAAAAGCTCCTTGATTGGATCTCTTTGTAGTCTTTATAAGATGTTTTGTGTTGCTGTGCAGGTCCTAGGACAGATTCCACCTTTGCCAGAGAGCACGCCAGAAGAGGACAGCAAAGCAGACGCCTCCAACATAGCCTCCCTCTACAAGGTGCAGAACTATGAACACGGCATTGATGTTTTAAACCACCATTTCCATCAGTGTGTGATATTCCTAACTTAAAAATGTTCACTGCATGTTCACTCCTTAGGTGTCTGATGCCACTGGTTCAATGACGACGACCAAAGTGTCTGATAAGAGCCCATTTGCCAAGGAACTGTTGGTTCGTGACGACTGCTTCATCCTGGACAACGGCGCCAACGGAAAGATCTTCGTCTGGAAAGGTGAGGAACTGTGCAGCTTCATAATGTCAACAAATGTTATAGTTATAGATTTACATTTTACAATTTACATTGTGAAAATGTGACTTAAACAAAGCAAATCGCCTCTGAACTGACCCGAAAACACAGGATTGTGTAAAATGTGTGTAAGATAGGTAAAGCAAGCTTTAGAAAACACTTTGTTCACACAGTGAGATCATATGTAAAACATCCAAAGCAAAGAAACAAAGTTGAACTTTTTTGAGTGTTTTTTTTCCAGATCTACACCAGCCAAAGGATCAGGAGGCATTTAGGCCACAGCCTCTGAATAAAAAAAAATCAGAGATTTCAGACACATGTAGGAATGCGTTATGCTGCTTCTGATGCCGACTGCTTATACAAAGTCTACAAGAAGCCTACAGTTAATTTCAGGCTAAAAAGCATCATATTCCAAATATGAGTCATGTGTCATTGTGTCTCTGTTCTAATATTTCTGTGAGTTGCAGCATCAGACCACATCTGGTGGTCATTGTTCCTTCATTAATCAGACTTTTTTTAATTATATTTTTTATTTATTTGTTTTTTTTAATATATTGTTTGTGAAAATCAGCACCAGGTTGACAGTATAACAGTACAGCCTAATATTCTGATTCAAATTAATATGAGAATGAAAACAGACAACAGACTAAAAAATGATTCAAAATAAAGTCCTTAACCCTTTGAAATTTAAATCATAGTTGAATAAAAGTAAATTTAACCTGGTAACTTCCTAGCTGTGTTTTTCCTGGACAGATTTGCTCCAATCTTGACATAAATACAAGACGACATAATATTCTCTCCTTTCCAAAAATAACTGCTCCTAAGTTGAACTGCTTTAGGAACAGTTAGTTTTTATTACAACCTATTAGGAAGTAAGAGCAACATGCAGTCGTGTCCAAAAACTCACACACCACTTCTTTAGGTACACCTAATCAATCACATGACAGCAGCTCATTTAGGCATGTAGACATGGTAAAGATGATCTACTCAAGTTCAAACTGATTATCAGAATGGGGAAGAAAGGTGATTTAAGTGACTTTGAACATGGCATGGTTGTTGGTGCCAGACAGGCTGGTCTGAGTATTTCAGGGCTGCTGTGAAAAACTGTTGACCCAGTATCATTGTGTTTCAGCAGCTTTGTTTGTGGGATGATCTTTTTTGTGAATGTGCTGAGAGGCCTTTTGTTTAAGAATCTGTTCATCACGATAGCATATAGCAGGAAAAGAAACCCTGTTACACTGAAAGCCTGTGGCTATCTCTGTGAAAAATTTGCCACAAAAAAACCCTGACGGTCAGCTCTCAAATAGAAGCACTAATAACGTTCATTAATTAACCGTCAGGTAACGGAGCAAATGCTGAGGAGAAGAGGGTGGCCCTGCAGATGGCAGACAAATTCATCAAACAAATGAATTACCCTCGCATGAAGACACAGGTATGGCTGTTAACACCTGCTCATGTTAAACACTGCAAATCAATCAAGTGTCCTTCTTTACTGTAGAAAGGAAAAGCTCATACAGTCTCTTAGTTTCTATTTCATTGAACTTACAGCTTATTACAGCAGCTTGTTATCAGCCACAGATCTGGGATATGACCTCATGATATCAACTGTAACATCTCTTATATAATCAGTGAGCAGTAAAACTTTGTGTATTGCACTGCAGGTGGAAATCCTGCCACAGGGGAAGGAGACCATCATCTTCAAGCAGTTCTTCAATAACTGGAACTAAGCATTTCACAGGAAATCCTGCAAATCCTGCACATCGAGATGAGGTTGCACATCTTCAAACAGAGAGCGCCTGTTACAAATCATTTTTTTTAATAAATATTGACTTGTATGTACATACCTGTAAGGCTGACAGTATGCTGCAGCTTGCATTGGCCTTTGGTAGAATCAGAGATGTGATGCCACTTTTATAAAATCAGGTTTCTTGTAGTGACTGAATAAGGATATAAAGAGAAACATTAAACATAACTCAAGTAAATGAGATGTGCTTTTTTTTGTTTTTGTTTTTTTTTTACGTTGGTCCAATAGTGTCACAGATTTGCCTGCATTTGAAAAATAAATCTGAAATTCTGGCTACTACAGGAGGAAGTTGTTCTGATTTTTTTTTTCCCCCAGTCATCATGTGGTGCTTTGGGGAAATGAGCTGATACTAATCAGTCACGTCTCCACCCATAACAGTGAGCTTTATGTAACCTTTATTTTAAACTATGCCCTTTCTGCTGCCATGGTTGCACAATTATTACGTCCAACATTATAATAACAGTTACAACAATTACTAATAAAAATATCAATAAAGTCCCACAATAATCAGTTATTAAACAACTAAGGAAAACTAACTAATAACTAATCCAGTATTATTAAGTCGGTCACAGCGGGCATTGCATGTATTGCGGACTAAGAAGTAGCACACTCCAAGATCTAAATGCATCTTCCAGCACCAACTTTATTTAACACTGTACAGAACCTGGATTAACATTATCACATTGGGAGAGCATGTTTACATAAATATTAACATTTATATGAACTGTTTTACTTGTTGCCTGTTAATATACTCCAGCTGCAGGATCAAAATAATTGTATTTTTACAGAAACACAACCTCAGACATTATGAGATGTTTTTACACAACTTGATGTGAACCTCTGCTTTCAGTATCTGGTGTGAACCTGTTGTGCGACTATAACCGCCACTAGTTGTTTCCTATAACTTCACTAACTTTCCAAGATGTTATTATTATTCCTCTTTGACCATTCTTTGTGAGGGTTGTTTTATTGCTGCATGACCTATTTCCTGCTTAGATTAAGATCACAGAGAGATGCGCTGGTATTCCTTCTTAATGATTAGCTGGCATAATACAGAGGGTATTGCTCTATTAGTAATTAGCAGGTCCCATGACAAACCATGACGCTCCCACAACCAGATCCTCCAAACATAATGCTTCTCTTTTTAACCAAAAACCTCTGTTTTGGTCATTTGTCCTCAAAACATTACTCTGACAGCCTTCTGGCTTGTCTGTGTGATCTATAACAAGCTGGAAATTTGCAGCAAAGCTCTTTTTTTTTTAGAGAGTGATGCTTTCTCCTCACAGCCCTGCTGTGCACTCATGAACAATGAAATTAGCCAGTGTGAGAGAGGTCTTTAGCTGCTTAGAAGCTAGCCCAGGCTGCTGTGTGGCCTCCCAGACTATCAGACGTCTTCCTCTCGTGGGGAATTGTGTTGGTGAGCCACTCTTGAGGAAGGTGTTAGCCATTCTGAATTCCTCTAATTTGTACTGACTGCAGACTGCTGAAGTTCAGACTCATTACAGATCACAATTGATTGTGATCCCACTGATTGAAAACACCTGATTCTAATTTTAACTTCATATGAACAGTAATCCTAAAGGTTTGCAAACTTTTTGCCCTCACAGATCTGCAAAATTTATTTATTTTCATCAGTAAATAACTGGAAAAGGTGTAAATTTTCAGTCTAATTTGGTTAATTGGGTTCTCTTTTACGAGTTGTGTCAAAATGTGATGATATTTTAGGTCACATTTATGCCAAGTGTTTAAAAATCCACAAACTTTCTCTTGCAAGATGATCTGTTCAGATTTAAACTCCACACCTTGCAGCATGTTAAAATGCAAACACATCTGAAATGCACAGAATTGCTAAAAAAACCCCAAAACAAAACCTCATAGTTTACACTAGATTTCTGATTTTACTGCCCTCGTACACAAATATAAACAGGGTAGGGTTCAGCAGCTTGCATAATGATGTTTTGACCTTGAAGTTACAGATAACTGGGCGGTGAAAAAAACCCATAATGAACGATCGTGATAAAAACTCAGTCCAGGATTAGGGATCTACTTTAACAATTATTCTTTGCATTTTTTAAATTTAGACCAAATATCTTTTTCTTCTTTTCCTGGTCTTCTGATATATTCTTCTAAGCCCTACTCATATGTCTATTTCATTTTGCTTTTTGCTTCTTTTATATCCAGTTCATGTGGCTTATAAAGAGCTGAGGTGCTGCTGGAAGACCTGTTACAGCGCATGCATCCAGGCTTAAACATTCACTTCACTGCTGCTCCACAGGAAATAAATACTCCATAGTGCAGTGAGATGTAATGCTGATGACTAAAGGGGAATAAAGGGCAGTGTGCTGATGACACATAAAGGGAAGCATGTATTTCTGTGATGTTTCTGCATGTAATGCTGAAGACATCCAGATATGCAGGCTTTTAGTCATTTTCAGTTATTAGTGTTTGTATGTGCAACCAAGGTTTCTATTTATGTAGCCTAATTAGACTTTTGTTGAACTGGAAAGGTGGCGATCCCTTTCTTCTTCTACTTCTTTTATTAAATAGAACCCGTAATTATTGTTAGCTAAACAAGAGGGAATAAAGATGTAAAAACAAATCCCACGTGATTTAAGATGTAGGTGTAGAGCTGTGTAGTGTTTTTGTCTTTTCACCTCAATACAGTATGAGTATGAAAGTCTGAAAAGAAACATACTTAAAAACATAAAAACAAAAAGCAAGTAATAAGAAGGGAAAAAACAACTAATATTGTCACCTATCAAAAATTCATGAAAGCTTTATTAAAAAAAAAAAGTTTTAAGAAGATTGCTCTCAGTTCCACAGGCAAGGGCCCGCTGACCCTTGTTTCCTAGCCAAGACCTTGGGATAACCGGCAGAACCTCATTCACTGATCTAACTAAGAGCCCAGGCACAGGGATTAATAAGCCTCTGATAAACTTCGGAGCAGCACAATTTAATGCTTTAAAAATAATAAGTAAGGCTTTAAAATCAGTACAAAATTTAACAGACAGTGGCATTCTGAATCAGGTGGAGTCAGTGACTAATGCTGGTGTAAAGAGCATTGCAATTATCAAGGTGGGAAAAAATAAAAGCATGCATGAGCTCGTGCAAATCGTTAGCATAGCAATCATCTGCATAGCTGTGGTGGATGATGTTATGGCTATGAATGATCTAGCTGAGAAGAAGCATGTACTGTATATTGAAAACAAATGTGGACCAAGGATAGACCCTTGAGGAATTTGACAATTAAAATGGGCAACAGAGGAGGAAGCATTAGCTATGGCCACAGACAAGGTTCTTTTAGATAAGTAAGAAGGTAAAAGATGTAAAGCAGATCCCTTAATACCATTCCAGATCAAGGCCTTGAGGCCTAAAATGGACTGTGGTCAGAAGTTTACATTCACTCATTATGTTAATTTTGGGCTTTTAATGATTTCTTTAAACTGTTCTTTTTCCAGAGTGCAATGATTGTACAGCATCCATCTTTAATGACTTAAAAAAAAAAAAAAAACAAGAATTGGGTGCACCAGTTTTAATTTATTTTGGATTTTCTCTAATCCACACAGGCTCAAAAGTATACATACAGACTCAAATGCATACATACACTCACTTAAATCTTTTAATCAGTGGTTCTGAAGGTTCTACAATGTCTTTTAACTTGACAAGGCCAAGGACTATTAACTTTTCACACAGCCCCAACCTCAACCCTGTTAAAAATTTGTGGATTACACCTAAAACCTGGGTCTGTGCCAGGAAACCAACCAATTTAAATGACCTCTACCAATTCTACCAAGAAGAGTAGTCAAATATGCAGCCAGAATTATGCCAGAAGCTTGTTGAATCCAGAATTGAATTTAAAATCCTTCTCCTTACATACAAGGTCTTGAATAATCAGGCCCCATCTTATCTTAAAGACCTCATAGTACCATATCACCCCAATAGAGCACTTCGCTCTCAGTCTGCTGGCTTACTTGTGGTTCCTAGGATATTTAAAAGTAGAATGGGAGGCAGAGCATTCAGCTTTCAGGCCCCTCTTCTGTGGAACCAGCTCCCAGTTTGGATTCGGGAGACAGACACTTTCTCTACTTTTAAGATTAGGCTTAAAACTTTCCTTTTTGACAAAGCTTATAGTTAGGGCTGGATCAGGTGACCCTGAATCCTCCCTTAGTTACGCTGCAATAGGCTTAGGCTGCTGGGGGTTTCCCATGATGCACTGAGCGTT
>VUQS01060050.1:11798-36375 GCA_015108495.1 Heterochromis multidens | reverse complement strand
TAATATCATTAAAAAACAGTCAAGAGTCACTGCATGGGCTCAGGAACACTTCCAGACATCATTGTCTGTGAACACAGTTCACCATGCCACCCACAAATGCAGGTTAAAGCTCTATCATGCTCTATCCGCGGTCTTCTCTGGGCCAAATCTCATTTAAAATGGACTGAGGCAAAGTGGAAAACTGTTCTGTGGTCAGATGAATCAGAATTTTAAATTCTGGATCCTCTGGGCTAAAGAGGAGAGGGACCATCCAGCTTGTTATCAGCACTTAGTTCAAAAGCCTGCATCTCTGATGGTATGGGGGTGCATTAGTGCCTATGGAATTTGCAGCTTGCACATCTGAAAGGCACCATCAATGCTGAAAGGTATATACAAGTTTTAGAACAACATGTGCTCCCATCCAGATGACATTTTTTTAGGGAAGGCCTTGCATTTTTCAGCCAATGTTAAACCCCATACTGCATCGATTACAGCGGCATGGCTTTGTAGTAGAAGAGTCCGGGTGCTGATTTCACCAAATAAAAACATTTGGCGCATCATGAGATGAAAACTACGACAAAGAAGACCCAGGACTGTTGAGCATTCTTGCCTGATATAGAATCCTATACCAGACAAAAATAGGACAACATTTCTCTCCCAGAAGTCCAGAAGCTGGTCTCCTCAGTTCCCAGATGTTTACAGACTGTTGTTAAAAGAAGAGAGGATGCCACACAGTGGTAAACATGGCCCTGTCCCAATTTTTTTGAGATGTGTGCTGCCATGAAATTCAAAATGAGCTAATATTTCTCTTAAAATAAGAATAAGAATAAGAATAACTTTATTGATCCCAAAGGGAAATTCGTATGTGTGACATAGCTCATATACTAGTTGTATGAGAATTGTAAAGCCTGATGGCTGTGAGTGTGAATGATTTTCTGTAGAGAGTCTTCCAGTTAAAATGGTAAATTTTCTAAGTTTAAACATTTTATGTCTTTTCTGTGTTCTATTGTAAATAAAATATGGGTTTATGAGATTTGCAAATCACTGAATTCTGTTTTTAATTTACATTTTACACATTGTCCAAACTCTTTTGGAATTGGGGATACACATCTGTCTCACTCTCTGGGATTTGCTCACAGGGCCTGGCTCTGATTAATGGGACACAGATGATTACCTCTCTAGGGGCAGAGGCTGTGGAGCGAGCCCAGGCGATTGCCCAGCAAGCAGACATTATTGCTGCTCTCACCCTGGAGGTGCTAAAGGGAACCACCAAGGCCTTTGACAGTGGTGAGCAAAACCTATAAATGCAAAGAAAACAAGAAACTAGATGGAATTATTTACCTCCACTTCTAAGAGTATTTACTATATCTCATCCATCCTTATTCAGCTTCTGGTCTCCTCCCACAGACATCCATGCACTGCGGCCACACCCGGGACAAATAGAGGTGGCTCAACGCTTCCGCTCACTACTGGACTCTGATCACCACCCATCCCAGATTGCAGGTTGGATGACCGTGTATTAGAAATACTCCTACCACTGCCCTTGATCAAGGCATTGGTTTCCGGGTTGCACCAGTGTGGTTGCCCTCAACTCATAAATAGTTAGGATGGATGAAACACTGAGGGTGCATTTGCCCGCAGGCATTAATAAAATATAGCCTTTGCTAATATTATGCCTACACTGCACCTTTAAACATGCTGCATTTAATGCGTGTCATATGGTGCTGGTGTGTTTTTACAGAGAGCCACAGGTTCTGTGACAGAGTCCAGGATGCCTACACCATGCGGTGCTGTCCTCAGGTAACCTCAAGTTTATTTTTATATCCCAAAATCACAGGTTTCTCCCACAAGATTTTACAGCTTCTGCACCCTCTGGTTGGAAAAGAGAAAAACTGAATTCTCATGTGGTAGATAGTGGGTCTACCACGTAAGAAGCAGATATGGAGTTGGAATAGGACTATGTTTAGGTATTGTATAGCTCTTTCTGAGTGTTACATTCTCTCTCTGTTCTTAGGTTCATGGAGTTGCCAATGACACAATAACATTTGTCCAGAATATCATCAATACAGAAATCAACAGTGCCACTGACAACCCAGTATCCTTTCCTGACTTTCAAACTAGAGGATAAGACTGATATATGAAACTGGATTTGCCTGTTTGGTCTCAACTCTGATAATTAAAGTTGGTCCTTCCACAAACTGTATACAGGATTTTATTGGAAATCCGTTTATTTTGTCTTAACAGTCTTATCAGATGGTATTTGCGGAAAGAGGTGAGACCATTTCAGGTGGGAATTTCCATGGGGAATATCCAGCAAAGGTATGTAGTAATAAGACAGTTTGTTTTGATTTTCTGAAGATTTTATTCTTCTTTTACAACTGTTTTCTTTCTTATAGGCTCTGGATTTTTTAGCCATTGCAGTCCATGAGCTGGCTTCAATCAGCGAAAGGAGGATCGAGAGGTTGTGTAACCCCTCTCTGAGTGAGCTGCCTGCCTTCCTCGTCAATGAGGGTGGACTCAACTCAGGCTTCATGATTGCCCACTGTACTGCAGCCGCCTTAGGTTGGTGTGCAAAAAATGAATTAAAATGTAATCTCCTGCTAAATTATTCAGGTTTAAATGAGATTTTGGTATAATTATTTATGAAATTGGCTTTAATATTGAATATTCCAGATAGCATTTTTTACTAAAAGATCTAATGTTACAAAATTAACTTGATTATTGTATTTTTTCCTTGTTACCCAATATTTGAGCAGGAGCACTGACAATAATCTTAAGTTTTTTACGCTGTTCAGTTTCAGAAAATAAAGTTTTGTGTCACCCATCGTCTGTGGACTCTTTGTCCACTAGTGCTGCTACAGAGGACCATGTGTCTATGGGAGGATGGGCTGCTAGGAAGGCCCTGAGGGTCATAGAGCATGTGGAGCAAGGTAAGGTATAGCATGGTTAAATTAAAATCACTGTCCTCTTTGTTAAGTAGACCGTTCTAGTACTGGGGTGGAGCCCTTTTTTCCTTCAGCACTGCCTTAATTCTCCATGGCACAGATTCAACAAGGTGCTAGAAACATTCCTCAGAGATTTTGGTCCATATTGACATGACAGTATCACACAGATGCTGCAGATTTGTTGGCAGCACATCCATCATGCAAATCTACTGTTCCACCACATGGGATGGAAATAGTCAGCAACAATACTCAGGATGTGGTGTTTAAATGATGCTCAGTTGGTACTAAGGGGCCCAAAGTGTGCCAAAAAAGTATCCCCCACACTATTACACCACCACCACTAGCCTGAACTGTTGATACAAGGCAGGGTGGATCCATACTTTCTTGTTTTTTATGCCAAAATCTGACCCTACCGTCCGAATGTTGAGGTAGAAATCAAAACTCGTCAGACCAGGCAACATTTTTACAAACTTCTGTTGTCCAACTTTAGTGAGCCTGTGTGAATTGTAATCTCAGTTTTCTGTTCTTAGTTGACAGGAGTGGCTCCTGGTGTGGTTTTCTGCTTCTGTAGCCCATCTGTTTAAGGCTCTACATGTTTTGGGCTCAGAGATGCTCAGAGATGCTCTTCTGCATATCTTAGTTGTAACAAGTGGTTATTTGAGTTACTGTTGGCTTCCTATCAGCTCAAAGCAATCTGGCCATTCTCCTCTGACCTCTGGCATTAACATTAAGTTATTTTCACCCAGAGAACTGCAGCTTACTGGATATTTTCTGTTTTTCGGACTGTTCGCCATAAACCCTAGAGAACAACCATGCCACATTCAAAGTCACTTAAATCACCTTTCTTCCCCATTCTGATACTCAGTTTGAACTTCAGTAGGTCGTCTTGACTATGTCTACATCCCTTAATGCACTGAATTGCTAGCATGAGATTGGCTGGTTAGATATTTGTGTTGACGAGCAACTGAACAGGTGTACCTAACAAAGTGGCCAGTGATAAGAATAAGCATAGCAATTTGTTGATTATGTTTAATAATCAATAGATTTCTGGAGAGGTGGTCTAAAATTCCAGCGAAACTCTATACAGACAACAAATAAGTGAGTAAAAAGTGATAACAAACTCATGATTATACAGTCCATTACATAGTTCCATTGTTTGGCCACTATCAGATTTAAAAATATGTGCTAACCACTGTGCAAAAGGCTAATTGGCCAGTTTCTGTTGCTTCTGTTACAAAAAGTGCAAAAAAGGTATCTGTTGAAAATCACGCCAGTGTACACCAACAAGGTTGGTGTACACTGGCATTTCAACCAGGTTGAAACAGAGGTTAACCTTGAACCAACAGGTTTAAAAAACAGATAAATGATTAAACTGTCATCAACTATCACATGCCTTTGTGGCTAAAATTCTCTTTCCCTTCTTTTGTTTTTGGGAAAATATTATTATATTATAATATGCAAGTGCTGGAATAAACTGAAAGGCTCAAACTGCAGTAAAAAGTATAGAAGGCTTTTAATTGGCTGTGAATGTTTCTGTCACACATGGTGGTGGATCTGTGAAATACAGGTTAAGTATTGTTTTTTAGAGTCCATTGGCTATTCTGCCTGATATCTAGTAGAATAAATATTCTCTTGCACTCAGTAAAATGTGCCTAAATCCTGTTCAGCTCCACTTTTTACATTTCTACTTAAGGAAATTAAGCTTTACTAAGTTATATCTGCCTAAAACCTGGCCAAGTTCTTCATGCTGTATTATCTATTCCAATGTATCCAGTACAAAGTGCTATCTATAGGTTTGATTTTATTGTAAATCTGTCACAAGCAGTGGCATTAGATGTTATTTAATGTTCTCAATATTTACCACAAAAATGTGACATATATTGTGGATTTCACCAAACTGAATTGATGTTTTCTGTTACCAGTCCTTGCTATAGAGCTGCTAGCAGCCTGTCAGGGCATTGAGTTCCTCCGCCCACTTCGTACTACCACTCCACTGGAAAAGGTCTATGAACTTGTTCGCAGCGTGGTCAAGTAAGTCAAACAGATGTGGCCAAGGTACAAAATTTTGAGTCCACTGAAACTATATACAGAACAGTTAATATTTACCCATTGTTCCACTTTTTCCTTTTACTCTCCTACCGTTAACAGACCATGGATTAAAGACAGATTCATGTCGCCTGATATTGAAGCTGTTCACCGCCTCCTACTTGACCAAAAGGCAAGTTCTAAAACTTACGCAGTAAATGGAAAAGGTGTTCAGTGGACGTGTAAGCTCCACATGGCATGACATTAAATATGTCTATATTTTCAACACAGGTGTGGAATGTAGCCAAACCTTACATTGACAAGTACCAGACAGAGTACATCCCCGAGTCCCGCCCCGTCTCTCCGACTGCCTTTTCCCTGGAGTCTCCACCCTCACCAAGGAAGCGTGTTCGTCATGAATGAAAGCATGCCTGCCCAAAACAAGTTTTTTTTTTTTATTTAAATTTTTTTGGCAACAACTTCAATCACAATAAAAGCAAGATCCTACAGACTAATCTTTCTCAGTATCTTCAGTCAAGAGTGTGTGACCATTAAGCAAGAACAACAGGAACAGGCTATTTTCATGCAGAATAGGATGAAACAGATCCTTACCCTTCATTACGATCAATAAATTGTGACGCTAGGCAAGGGCAGTGTATGGGATCTTCCTTTCTTGGGAGTGAAGTGATACCTTGCATCTGAGATAGTTTGATTTGTGAATTTTCTATTCCTATTAAAGAATTGTTTGAAAATCACCCAAAACCTGATTTGATTTGATTTGATTTCAAGATGCTATATTTTTATGTCCCTTGAATTCTGAATTTATACACTGACTTCAAACAGTAAAGTTTTTAATCCTTGATGATATCTTATGAGTTTATGAACCAGCTATTCTACATACAGAATATTATTCAAGCAATTATCAGGTTTAACTTGTGTATACTGCACCTTGTCCCGCTGTACATTAGATTTGTTTATATCTTAACTTTTTGTCCCTTTAAAATGTGCCTAATTTACTCTTTATTGCCACGACTACTTCAGCCATCGTACCATTTTCATATCAAACAGCAAATCTTAATTATCCTAACACAATCTATGATTTTTCTGGTGTATTTAAATCTTATTTAATTGTCATTAATACATTTCCACCTTAACATAATAAAAGTTTTTAAACATTCTTATTGTCATTGATTTAAATCATGTTGTCTGATGTACCTGCATCTTTGTAAATAAATTAAAGAGCACTGAATAAGCTTGATCCATCAGTGATGGAGAGGCAAATTTAAAGAAATACAGCTCAGAAATGACTAAACAGGCCATTAAAACTGACCGTTTTCAGTTAAGTAATACAAAATGAATAAATATGCTTATACAATTTCAACCAGTGAATTCCAGTCTTGTGTCAAAAGGCTTTCATCAGCATACCCAGGAAATAACATGCTCTTAGTTTGGAGTGCTACATTTCTCCTGTGTGTCTGTGTGTTAAACTTTAGGAAAGTTAGTTTGGCGGAAGCCTACCTGCCCAGTTAAACAGTACCTACCTGCTCAGGCTGAACAGCCACTCCACCACCTTGAGGTTGCCAAAAGGGAAAAGCCTGACAAAAATAAAGTGGAGGACTTGCAGTCAACAAATTCAAAGGTTACACAAATAGCACAGAACAAGATAGCAGCACAGGGGCAGAAACCAGACATGCACAGAGCAGCAGTTCAATGGAATAAAAACAGACATCAGAAAAATGCTAAAAATCAAAAATTATAAATTTAGTTTACTATCAGTCCACTATTTTTATTACTCACTTTTCCAGCCAGAGTCAGGCAGAGCTAGGGCCCATCCAGTAAGAGGCAGGGTACACCTTATCACAGGGTGAGGCAGATTAGCAGGACAAGAAGAGAAAGGAGCTTGCATAATAGAATACTAACCTTTATGGCACTCTCAGCAATCTCACCTTGCCGTTTTAAAGTATTAATGCTTTATTGCTTTTCCAGTGCTCCACCTCTCCACCAAGGTTCATTAAATTTGGCTTAGGAGTTTCACAATGATCTTGCTGACCAATGAACAACTGAACTGATTGCATTCCTCTGTGAATGTAACACACGTTTAAGTCAAACAGCAGTATAAAAAGGATGGTGGGATATCAAAAGATTTGCCGTAAGAGATTAAGGAGAGGGAGCTGAAAAGTAAAGAAAAAAAAAAAAGTTATCTCCTTCGAGCCGGATTCGAACCAGCGACCTAAGGATTTCAGCTAATGCCTCTACAGTCCTCCGCTCTACCAACTGAGCTATCGAAGGGACGCTGTTTTCGTTTCCCATTCTACTGTACTTAATGATGACCAAACAAAAGCTGGTTCCGTCCAAACTGTCCGCCTCTTGCTAATGTTTTAGGCGAAATCACTTGAAATAGTGTCTAGTTAACAGCTCCTCCTCTTACTCCTCTTATGGTAGAATTGTGAGAACCGAAACAGAAAAACACCGAAGAAAAGGTTTTATTTTGAGATATTTTTGCTAAACGGTGCTCTCGCTGTTCATCATATTTGTAACAAAGTGACAAACGTTCCGCTAAAGATTGGGAAACTAAACGAACCAGCGTGTTAACATACCTCTGCGCAGAGTTGGACAGGTGAGACTGAGTTCCAGGTAAGGACAGTGGACCCACGTTTCACTAACTAACCCACGAGCACTGCTGAGGAGCAGCTCAGCAGTCAGGTATTCTTTCATTTTTCTTTAATTATGATTAAGCATCAATATTATGACTTAATGAAATAAAAGAAAAACAAAAAAAAGAAAGAAAAACTTTAATTATTTTTAAAAAAATGTATAACAAACCAAATACTGCATGGTTTGCATGAATCACTCATGCAGACTGACTACTAGATTAAAAAAAACTAGTTAAAAAATGGTAATTAAACCTTTTCATTTTTTGCCAGCTGTTCATTATATGTTTTTCTTAAATCTGGAGGTATTCATTTTTATTTTTATTTATTTATTTACCTCATTCGCTTATTCAGAATTACTTCATCTCAAATGAAGACTTTCACTGAAGATCTCCATATACCAGAACGCACACGACATTTCCAAAAAACAGGAAAATTAAACATAATTTTTTAGTTTATTTCGGAATGATTTTTTTTGTATAAATCTGACACTTAAACATTATAGCTTTCTGCCTTCCCACACTGTCTACAGAATATTCAATACTTCTTCATCCAATAAGATTATGAAGCAACAAATTCAACTGAGGATCCATTCTAATCCAAGTCTTTAAAACTATATTCGACATCAACCACAAGGTGGTAATATTTCACCATTTAAGGAAAAAAGAGGAAAATTCTCCTTGAACTAGAACTAGAAGAAGAAATATCCATTGTTGCGTCCAGTCAAAACATGACTGGTTTCTATGAATATTGTCATAAATACTATCAAATATATATACCTCATTTTTAGGACCTGAGTACATTTACATTTTTTTAACACAACCAGCACAAGGAGGCACCCTTTCATTATGTTTACTGGGAGTGGGATGTCTATGTGACTATTATTGTATTTTTCTAAACTTCCTAAATGTTCCACCTGACAAATACCACCCATATTAAAAATGAAATACAGTACAATAAATAAACAAAACTAACACTAAAACTAATAGAAACTAAAAGGAAACTGAAGACTTTTAAACAATAAAAATTAAACTGAAACTAGAAAACCCAGAAATTGAAGTCTAAATAAAAACAAATAATACAAAATGATAATAACTCTGGTTGTATCAGTTATTTCTAGTTTTGTAATATCTGTTAATTTGGTTGTGAAATTAAACAAAATGGAAGGCCCACTCACTGTGACTTGCCAGCAAAGTATGGGATATATGCATCATATGGATCTGCAGTTGGAGAAGATCAAAGTAGAAACACCCATGTCTAACAGCAAAACTGGGCAGAGATGTGGTGGTAAATAACTTAGAGCATTAAATCAAGTACTGTACTTACACATTCACCTTACCTTTGCTTTCTACTCAATTATATGTCAGGGGGAAATATCTTAATTTAGACTCTTTTAGACTGTTCTTACTTTTAATAACTTAAACATCTTTACAATACTTCTGGTAATGGTGTACTTTTACATAAAATGTTGGTGTTGCTGCTTTTACCTTCATAAAAAACAAAATGAATTCTTCCACGACTGTGAAGGATCAATGAGTGAGCAGAAAAGTGATGAGAATAATTAGCTTCAGTGAAGTTTATTAAAGGCTTTTAATGATAAACGGGGCTTACTGTCAGGCTCCTCTCTGATGTATTCATCTTGTCCTGACCTGTCTGACAGTGAGGCAATGCGTTACATTACATGTCTGTACTGTATGTACCAAAGGGGTCACGCTTGTGAGGCAGCAGACATTCTTCTCATAACACAGGCTCCAATCCACAGATCTTCTCCAACTTTTTCCCAGATTATCATCCAGTCTCAACTGGTCTCAATGGGGAGCAACTTACATCCACCCAAACCCTACGGCAGATCAGAAACACGAGTAGTTGCTGTCACAGACAATCTAACATGTCTGTCAAAGATTTTGCACATTGCTGGTGCAGTTTTGTAATAATGCACTGACACTGGGATCTGGTCCCCTTGTCCCACCCATAATTTCCACCCATGATTACACTGATATGACATTTTTGGGAGGGAAGAAAGTATGGATGTAGATTTCTGGTCTGGAAAGTAAAGCAGATGAGGAAGAGCCTTAAATCTGCATTGCTTTTAATGGCCAGTAGGTGGCAACTTCTCTGGTTGCAAAAGGGCTTCGGATTACATAGAAAAATGTTCTTGAGCTCCCTTGCACTGGGGACTCAGTAAACATTTTTCTAATTGGTTTATGGTCTTTTTAAATTTAACTTTTTAAACCCATTACAGTGAAAAATGAGGTTAAAGGAGGGTATGCTTTAGATCAGGACAGTCATTAGCTGATACCCCTGCAGTTTCCCTGGGTTTCACGACAAGATCCACCCCACGTTTTTTGATATGGGTCTAAAAAGCTAAGGTGGCGATGGAAAAAATGTTCAACCATAGGCCTCATACTTACTTCACCACTGTTGTTCACACTGGTGAACCTGCTTGTATTCACATTAATGAATTACATTACTGCCTTACGTAAGGCAGTAATGTAATTCATTACTGTACCAAATTCAGTAATCAAATTACAGTTACAATTATCTTGTTACTTGGGTTACAAAGGTTCTGCAATTATCTGCATGATGGTCAGATAGAAAAGAAAAAAAAAACAAAAAAAAACAAAGAAAAAAACATGCCTTTTTCTTCCTTCCTACTTGCTCTACATTTGGCAATCAGGTTTGTAGCATTGTAACATCAGTTTCTACCTATACATGTTTAGAATCGCAGTGGAATAGGTGACCACTTCAAAGTGTCTTTGGGCTGGTTTTTAACTTTGCTTTGTGTACAAACAATAAAAGAAAAATTGTATGTATGTACTCATTAGGATAGGGATTTGTGTCAATATGTGGAACTTTAGCCTAAGTTTTATATTGTTAACTAACGCAAAAGTAATGTGACAAGTAGTGTAACAAATTACTTTGTCCAGGGAGTAATAAAGTAATGTGTAATCTATTCCTTTTTTGAATTACTACTCCAACACTGGACTTCACTGACCAGTGGGTGATTTCATGATGGCTAGCTCCATCTTTTATATACAGTTTATTGTGCCACCTCATGTCCCTCCCTTTAGCCACAGCCCTGGTGCCTTCTGTCCCATTTCCTTACCATGCACTCTCTTTGACATTAATATTCAATAACTTAATGTATATAAATGTTTGTAATCAGGAGCACTACAACCAGTTTCATATTATAAAATGAAACATTAAAACAAATATTTTAGTAATAAAAACTACTTTTTTGTCTAGCATAATTGATTTGAACACACCTTTAGTAGATAAATCACAAAGACGTAAAAAAGAACATCAATGAAATGTAAAGACAGTTATTTTTCATATAGAGCATGCAAGCACTCCCCATCATTAGAATGAGTGAGTCTACAAGTGACAGCAACAACAATTTGAGTGAAAGTTAAAATGAAATGGAGAATTGCATTTTGTTATTGTTCCCTTACAAACCTTTAAAATATTCTATTAATATAAATTTTGTATTCGTGAAACATAAAAGAATGTCACTTAACATAGGTCCCTTCATCCAAAACATCCCACTTTTAAACCCAACTAATCATGCCATCTGCAAAGTCTCTTCTCTCTAATGTTTTACTCCTTCACCTATCTTGTTTCAACAACAATAAAAAAAAGTGAGGAACTGAAACCTGTTATTTCTGCAAAGTTAAAAAGTTTTACAGCTTCCCTCCTGCTGTATGTTTTTTTTTTTCTGTTTTTATTCTTGCCATTGTTCATGTATTGTAGCGGATGACATGACACAGGTACACTTTATCTCTCTGTGGGACTTCTCTTTCCCTCCCACACCACTTAAAATAAAAAAATGGGACACGTCCGCCTGCCCGGCTTACATGAAGGTGAAAATTCCACATGTTCCCTGTTTCTGTGTCCTCTCTTGCTTTCACATCAGGCTTATGTTCAGCCATCTGTTAATTTTTTCCTAATGTGCCAAAAGCTCATCTGTATACAGTATAAACTTCCAGAAGTGTCTGAGCAAAAAATAATATGTGTTAGGCTCTCACTGTTGTCACTGTATGATATAAATAACTAACAGCAGTAATTCCAAATGGGTTACATCACAGGGAGAGTGGCATTTTAGAGCTGGCACAGACCCAGTTTCAGTTTTTTTGTCATTACAGATTACACTGTCTGATGAAATGTGGGTGGGAGCAATGTTATGGCTAGGATCAAGCAGACAGATAGTAGTGATAAACGTCATAAAAATGCAATAGCAGGAAAACCAGTGATAGTGGGTGTTTAGAGCCATCTGTTTAATGCTTACCCTGTGGGCAAGGCATCTTCCCTCCTTGCCTGGAGCATGTCTGGCTTTTTGTCTGGCTTTTACAGGAGAGTAGACAGATTACTTGCAAAGGTTGAGACAGTTCAGTGGACTGAAGGTACTAGGTGACATGGTAGCATGAGAGGGGAGGGAACCATATCCTTTTACAGTCTGGAAATAAAGCTGGCCAGCAGCCCTGTGTCTGTCATCTTATTGGGTCACTAGATGACAGGATCATAACAGCACTGGCTGTGGAGGTCCAGCGCCAGACTGTAGCAGGCAGGGAGGTAATTTAACATAAGAAGCATTATTTCAAGTGCTATTGAACTAACCCCCCTGACTGGAGTGCAATGTCTGGCCTTACATCTATTACTGCATTTATCTGCACTAAACCACAAATCATCCTTAGCATAAAGACTGCCAGATGCTCTAAAGCTCCTTAAGTAACATGTTATATGTTACAAAATTACAAGTTGTGATTTTTTACAGTGGGTTTTGTGCAAGACAATTTCTTCAGTTGAATTCCCAGTGTCGCAGAAGATTGTCAGAGCAACCTTTCGGTAAAAAAGGACTCCTGGACACGACTGCATGAGAAGCAATCTGTCACATAAGCTTCCTTAGTAAGGCACTTCACTTTGATGCTTTCTGTACAAGTCAGACCAACAAGATATGCAATTAATCATGCGCTTTAGGCAGCTTTTTTCCCCATATTTCTCAGCTATACTAACCAGATGCTGGCGTATCTTCAAATGTTTACTTTACAGACATAAGAGTGGTGTCTGCCTTCTTATCTAAAAAGGTCAATAAGCATATTTCCAAAAATGTCAAACTATTCCTTTAGTGGTATGGATTAGTTGGAGTTGTGCAACAAAGAAAAACAACAAACAGCTGGTGTTAAAGAGAGTAGAGGAATTGTCTTGTAATGTGCACTGCTTTCATCCTGCCAGGGGAATACAGCGCAGACTGGCCAAGATTAGACATCCTTCCTGCAGCATTTTTCATGGTGACTCCTGGGATTTTAAGATCGAAAAACATGCAAGTGATGTGCAAAGAGAACAGCTCAAGGTGCATCACCCTTTGCCCCGGTGGATCATGTGGAGACAACTAAAATAACCCATGCAAATTTAAAAACACACAGACATGAACCCTGTCCCCTTTAAAGAGGCCATCACTGTGACGAGAGTCATAGTATTCCAGGAATGTCCTGATCCATCAGGGTCGAGATGCCTTAGGAAAGAGACTGAGATTGCTCATGACCCCCTTGCTCTCCTTTAACATATACAAGCACACATATAAGAGGATGATTCATATGACAGACATTTTTACTGTGGGAATACATTAGTCCTGACAGTATGATCCCCTTTCATCTTCACTCATCACTATGTCTTTGGTATTTTTACTCTTTTTTTTTTATCTGTCTGCACTTTAAAGCTTTTCCACAGTATCAAATGAGCATGATAAATCTCTGCTAGCTTGTCACATTTTTCTTCTTGAAATGGCTCTTTTGACTCTTGAGGTCAAGTCACAACAAAAGTTAAAGAAAAAGGCATGCAACTGGATAATTATTTGGTTCAAGGGTTGCGTGACCCCTCAGGTCCAGGGCTGTTGTCTGTCTGACAACTTTAGACAGATAAAGTGTGGTTAATGAGTGGCAGTTAGAAATAATTGCTGATATGTGGCAGGAATGTAACACCTGTGTGGTTTCAGAATGGAAATCTAAATGTTTTATAGCATCAACTGCACATTTATTGACACTGTGTTAAGTGGATGATTGTTTATTAGAAATAAAAGTATAAACCTGATTATTTCAGTATAATCACCTGTGTCATCATTTTTCCAAAAATCTTATCTTTAAAGTCAGAAGGTCTTACCGCAATAGTTTTTATTGTTAATGCTCGTTTTTAGGAGTGAGTGGGAGTGGTCTGGGAAAAGACCAGAAGAGGGCGGTGCTAATCTCTTCATATTCCCAAATGTCAATGAAACTCTCCACAACAAAGTTGAATCCTGAGGGGCGTGGGATGGAAATAATTCAAGAATAATGACTGCAGAGGATTCGGATGGGCTAATACAAGTTAAGCCCATGGAGGACTTAAACACGACGACAGACAGAAATAAGCTCAGTATTTCTAAACGTCTATATCGTACTCTATTGTAGTTTTTTTTTTTTTTTTATGGGGAAAGAGAATGTTATTAACAAATGGGCATCCTTAGATTAAGCTCTTGAATGCGCCTTCCTGCTTTCGCCAAGTTCGTTGTTTTCTAACCTTTTACGTTACGACTTTGGATTTTACCTTATGTAGAGTTACAGCGCAATCAGAATGAGATTCTGGACTCTGCTGTTCATTTTCCCGGTTTGCGCATCCTCTCCACTTTCAGCCGGTGAGTGTGAACCTGCTTGAGACTGCTTTGCATGAATAAAAAAAAAAAAGAAGCGTAATGTGATTTAAGAAAACTCTTTAGAGAAAATCTTTTAACTGGAGGAAGCGGACTCACAAACTTAATGGCTTTAATGCAGTTTATAACTGTCGTTCTAAAGTACTAAAGTAAACACATTTTCTCTCATCAGAAACGTCTAAAACCAACGATCAAACTCTGGATCACCGCTGCTCTAGACAAGCCTGCAACCCCCGCATGGGAAACTTGGCCCTGGGCAGAGTGCTGAGCACCCGGTCGGTTTGCGGCTTCAACTCCTCGGAGCCCTTCTGCTTCTACAAACAGACTGCTGCCCCTCGCAGTAGGGAGTCATGCTTGGCAGCAACATGCAGCCGGTGCAACTCTGCCATCCCCAGCCAGGCGCACCCTCCATCTGCCATGAGCGACTCTTCTTTCCGCTACCCTGACACCTGGTGGCAATCTGCGGAGGGGCTGAAGGAGGAGACACTCCAGCTGGACCTAGAGACGGAGTTCCTCTTCACCCATTTAATCCTGGTGTTCCGCTCCCCCCGCCCTGCTGCCATGGTGCTGGAGCGCTCCCAGGACCACGGACACACATGGAAGACCCTCAGATATTTTGCCAGAAACTGTGACCAGATATTTGGTCTGGTAGAGGGCTCACCAGTAGGGGAGGGTGGGACAACTTGTACCTCAAAGTATTCAGGAGCTTATCCTTGTACCAGAGGAGAGGTGAGTCTTGTGCAGTATCACCATACTTGTTGATTCAACTGAAATTGGAGTGCTTGTAATTATGAAACTTAACACACTTCCAGGTAAATCTTAGCCTACTGCTCAGTTAAAGAGACTTTGAGGGGTTTATATACAACTGCCACCTGGACTAAGTGTTATTGCTTCTTTTAAAATCATATTTGGTTCGGATTTAGTTATCTAAATAAATAAATCCATCATCTACATGTTGAAAATAAGCCTTGAAAAGGGAGAAGAGTGACATAGCTCAGACAAAGAACTGGAGGGCAACAGCACAGTTTCAAATTTAGACAGTCAATTCATTTCTGAGATCTGATAGTGACCACATAAATGTTGCCAGACATCCCCCTATCACTTCACAGCAACAGCACTCATCATCTGCTTCACTTTTGTTGTTTATTTATTGGCACTTTATAAGCTGATATCGCACAAACCGCAGAGCAAACAGTTGACCAAGCTTTGTACATTAATCCCCTGTGATAGGCTGTGCCTTCTAGGCCTCAGACTGCTTTGACATGCACAGCTGCAATATCAGAGTTCATTTTGACACTTTTTACACACAAGCAATAAGTGGCAAGGCGGTCTAAGCCCTACAGCCAGCTATGGTTAATTCATGAGGAGGCAATTCATTCACAGATAGACTCTCACTGGACAGAGTGAAGATTTGTTTTGCTCCAAAATTGCCTCAGAACATGTTGGGAGGTTCTGGAATAACTGAATGAATATACGGCTGATCTCATAATTGCAGTGTATTTGCACAAAATGTGTGTGTTGCCAGTATGTGAGCTCGGCCTCTCACCCTTTATAATTAGAGTCTCTGCTACTGAACACACTCAAAGAAGTAATGAAATGTTAATTGTGAAAATAAATATTTAGAGTCAACCTTGTTTTTGTTGCAGTAAAGAAAATGTGGTCATTATAAGTCAACCGTTTCAGATTGTGCATGAGATTCTGTATATTTACCAAGTGCGTGGTGCCAGAGTATTGCACAATCATTCTGATACAATAACAAGTCTCTCTCATGCACAGCACTCATTCAAAGAGTAGTAGGATAGAAGTAATGATTTGTCCAAACCTTAGCAAAGTAAACACTGTATCAGTTAATTTATTTGAAGTGGGCCTGTTATGCTTATTTTTCAGCTTCATATTTTTATTCTTGAAGTTCTCTAGAGTTCTTATTTTTCTCATACTGGGCCTTGGTACAACCCTTCCTTTAGCTCCTCTCCCTCAAAATTTTTTTCTGAATGCCTGCCCCCTGCAAACAAAAGGTTTAAACAGCAGGTGACTGGGTGGCTTTTGAAGGAAAAGTGACATTACATTTAACAGTGTGAAGTTACAAAGTTCAAGTATATTTCCAAAAAAATGGCCAATAATTCAATTCCAGGTAGCTCAACATATTTAAAAATAATCCATGTGGGCTAATATACATGCAGGGAATGCTATTTGGAGAGTATATTGTGATATGTAGTTTATTTTATACACAGTCTATGGTCCATAGTTATTAAAAATTTATGTCCTGAGTCTGTGATCACTTCCTGGTTAATTTGATACACACTCTCTTCTGTGTGACTTACAGTTTTCATCCCTGATCTTAGAATTAAAAGGCAGACAGAGATTATTTGTCTAAACAATCAACATTTAACAAAGTGTAACAAGAGAGAACAAGAAACATATACTGATGTTTACATTTGAGCTACTCATATTTTCCTAGAATAGCAGCTATAGCACGAGCGTGTAAGGAAATCCAGATTGATGCCTGCTTTTAATTTGGCAGGCCAAGAAAAAAGAAACTTAATTTATGCTTCGTCATGGTTCGTCAGTGCTTCTAAAATCACTTTTTTACACTTGTTAGAGAGACTTTGCAAATAAAACAACACAGGCTTTGAGAGATTTTCATGTGTGATGCTCTTCAACTTCCAGGTGATCTATCGAGCCTTGTCGCCCTGGCACTCAGTGGATCCCTATGGCCCGGCTGCTCAGGACCAGCTCATGGTCACCAACCTGAGAGTCCGTCTGCTGCAGAGTCAGCCGTGTCCCTGCCAGGCCAAGCATCCCGGTGCCACTGTCCTCTCCACAGATCATTACGCTATCTACGACTTTATTGTCAAAGGTAGCTGCCTTTGCAATGGACATGCTGACCACTGTGAACCAGCCAGGGACTACCTTTCCAGCACACAGAAGATCAGTAACATGGTGAGCAGTTTTGAGCTGGATTCTGTGAAACAGCTTGCAGGTACATGACAACCTAACCCTGTTGTGAAAATGTACTCAGATGTTGTGTCATGTTGAAATCTGCTGATGCCTTCGGTTTGTGATGTGGTTTGGGTTTGGGGTTTTGTTCCCACCACTCCCTTGTTACCCAGCTGTGTGCTGGTATGTGCTACTGAAGTGGAGGGCTGCAGTGAAGACTGAATATTAAGCCACAGCTTTACCTACCATTACAGGGATTTAAGGATGTGGAAACCTTAATTATGGTATTCGGCCTAATACTTTAACAACCCATAGTCTCAGTCATGTTATTCTCTTAACTCTAAGTGGAGAATAGAAACACTAGTTTATTTCCAACACAGCCTAAGAGATGTAGGCATCTTGCACAGGCAATTGCACAGTGTGTAAACACTGTCAGCGTGCATTTAGATGTTACTATGTTGCAATACTTAAGAAGGAGGTTAGTTATAAGCACATTAGGTGCTTATAATTAGGTGTATGGCTGTTTATATGCAGCATCAATTAAAAAAAGAGTAATGGCTACACCATGACTCCAAAACACACATTTATTTAAATGGATAATATTATATATAATTAACTATAAACAGCTAAATTAACAATTCCAAATTGGTCACATGAAGTATAAAATCATAAAATACATAGTATGTAGCTCTACCTAGTTATCTCTAAGTAATGTTCCTTTAGGTAAAACATTCAGCCTGTAAATAAAAAGGTGCATGCAAGTATAATAAAATGCTAAATAATTGATACTTTTCTCTGTCTGTTGTGTTTGTCTGGCAGGTCCACGGCAAGTGTGTTTGCAGACATAACACAGCCGGCGACCACTGCGAGCGCTGCGCACCTCTCTACAACGATCAACCCTGGCAGGCTGCCAATGGCATTGTAGGGACACCGCATGAATGTCAGAGTGAGTGATGGGGCAAGAGAGTCAAATGCAGAGTAGGACACACAGCATGTTGACTTATCAGAAAAATGAATTTAGTTTCATAAATCACACGCAACCTTTTAGATGCTGATGCGTAACAGAGCAGTTCCTCTTTTTATGTCAGCTGCTTAAAGAGTTGTCAGTGCTGTCACTAGGGTTCAAAGTTCAAAGATGAGCTGATTAAAATGTAACACTTGAACATTTCTTTTATTTTACATGTTCATTGAAACAAAGAGTGCAAGTGTAACGGTCATGCCAAGAGCTGTCACTTCAGTCGAGGGTTGTGGCTTGCAACAGGACGGCGGAGTGGCGGTGTGTGTGATGACTGCCACCACAACACAGAAGGCCGTCACTGCCAGAACTGTAAGAAGGGCTTTTACAGAGATCCCAGCCGGCCAAAAATGGCACCTGACTCCTGCAAACGTAAGACCCTTTTAAACTACAGAGTGTGGCTTCTGTTTTGCTTTAAACCAAAACTCTGTTTGGACCAATGCCAGCTAAGAATTTCAATTTGCAGCATTTGCTCTTTGAGGGTTTGATTTTTCTTTTTAACCTCTAGATTAAAGCACATTGATCTCTTTGATAAGGGGATTTGCTCCAGCACCTTTCTAAGTCACTGATGAGACACTAAGCAGACTCCAGCCCGCTCCTTAACAGGAATCTCTGTCATTCTTGCTTAAGTGCATTACTGTTTCAGAATGTGACTATAATTGCAAACAGTGGAGGAATTCCTTGTGGTTCATTTGAACATGTTTTTCCCATTTTTGCCCTTCCACCCTTCCAGGAATGCTGCTGCATTTTCTAAACAAACTAAAAAAAAAATTGGGAAACAGATGAAGAAAGTTTGTAACAAAAAATCAATCTGTCATCACAATGAACCATCAGACAGTGAGCCTGAGAGAATACAGAGGGAGTGCTTCACTGTTTGTTTTTGCTGCAGCTGCTCAAAGCACGTTGAGTACACACTCCCAGCTTGCTGCTTGTGACAAGTGGATGATAAAATACATTTAACTTTTACTGATCTGGAAGTTCAGTGTTTGCTTGTGCCTCTACAAGTGGATAAAACACATAAAAACACTCATAATGTTTGTAGATCAGTGCCATGACATGCAGTCCTCTTGTTCTATCACTCTCTCCTATGCAGCCTGTTCTTGCCACCCTGTAGGCTCAGTCCTGTCAGGTGGTAGCACTCTCTGCAACCCTAACACTGGGGGGTGTACTTGTAAGCCTGGTGTTGGAGGCCCCTACTGTGACAGCTGCATGATGGGATACTGGGGGCTTCATGAATACGGCTGCCGTCCATGTGACTGCACGGGGGACTGTGACCCCTACACCGGTGACTGCATTTCTGGGTAAGAGCCAAGACTTAACCATATGTATTAGTGAAAAAAAATCTGGGTAAAGTGATTTATGCTTTGGAAGTTAAGAGCATACTGGATTATTAGCAATGAGTGAAGCCCCGGCTCTGACTGGTTTTACCTCTGCGGCACAGCTCAGATGTGGAGGTCTTCTATACAGCCACTGGCCACATGGGACGCAGCAGCAATAATAGTGAGGCGGCACTCTTTAGGGTAGAGGAGCTTTTCTCTGCACTGCACCACTCTGGTGAGTCACAGGTCACATCACACTAAATACTCTGCACGCTCATCAGCCCACATAGATACAAATGTAGCTGCTTTGATCTGAAAATCTACACTTCACAATGAAATTATTTATAGTAATATTGTTGTTTGTTTGTTTTTTTATTTTTTCCAGAGAAATGTGAATGCATAGAGGTAGCCCTTGGCAACCCTAAACTCTTCTGTGCTGCAGAGTTTGACTATGGTAATTTTATTATCAGAATTTATTCTGAACTGTGTAACAATCAGAATGATTTAAAATGAAATGCAAAAGTTGGCGCTATTTTGGTTGTTCCATTTGCTGTCTTGAGGCCAAGATATTCTGAGATTTAAACGATTTTCGCACATGAACTGTGGGCAGTGTCAAGATAATAAAGTCGGGTGTGAGTCGGGAATGTGCAGAAGGGAGAACATATGACACCCAATCGCTCAGGGGGAATTCACCAGATAATTACCCACAGCTTTGGTGTAAGACATGCAAATCAGTGTAGTCGAACATTGCATAGACTTTGTCTTGGAAGCTAGCAGGGTCATCATTTCATGTCCCACCTGACTGAGTCTGACCATATCTTAACTTCCATGCCTTGAAAAAATTTTTTTTCAGAGATATGACAAAATCTTCCTTCAGGGCCAGAAAAAACATTAGACACTTCCAAAGTCCACTTGTTTGGATGTTCATCTTCAAAGTCAGCATTGATATTCTAAACTTTGCAATTGTTCTTCACATGGCTATTTTTTGTTTATATATTTTTGTATAAATCACTGTTTTAATTGCCTCGGCAGTACTGGTGGCAAAGGTGATGTCAGCTCATGATAAAGGCTCTCATGCAGAGGTGGAAGTCAAGGTCAAGAAGGTCTTGTATCAGAACCCTCAGATGAAGATCCATAGGGGAAGTGTTACCCTTTATCCGGAGTCCTGGACCACCCAAGGCTGTACCTGTCCCATCCTCAACCCAGGTCAGCTGCAGCCAGTTCCAATGAGAAACTTTATTGCTCACAATGCAGAAGTGTATAATTAGTTGACTCTTGAGTGCACAGTCTGCCAGCTTTGTGCAGAATGAAAGATCCCTGTCGCCTCGCACAGAGGCTTTGAGTGAGTGCCAACATCCTAGCATTACTCATTTAAATTGGACATTTACAACTAAAAGATTAGACACACTTCTCTGTTATGAGACTATTTCATATCTAACACTCCACAATAATAATTTTTGCTAAGCCAGCCAGGGCAGCATAGTGTTTAAATTGTTATAGCTATATGATGTACATTTCCATAGTAATTTTTTTCTTTTTTCTTCAGCGTGCTTTAGTGGCATTCTCAGCAGCAACTGAACTACATTTATGCTTTTTTCTCTTCTCCTGTTCAGGATCTGAGTATGTGGTGGCTGGTCATGAAGACTGGAAGACTGGCCGACTTATTGTTAACACCAAGAGCCTTGTTAAACCATGGAAGTCAAGCCTTGGACGCAAACTCCTCCACATCCTCAGAAAACACTGCGGCAGCTGGTAGGAAATTGCCTAGAACTGCAGTGGACACAGGATGGAGAGGTGGTGGATAAACAATAGGCAGCAGGACAGTCCGAAGTAGGCCTCACTTGGACATTAAAGTGAAACCACTGCCTATTGCTATTTTGCCTGTTTCCAAAAGGTCCATGTTCTCAGAAGAAAAAAAAAAGCTACAGGACTGTGGTTGTGAACCTGTGATAAAAAATAAGCACGTGAGAGCAGATACCTTCCAGACTACAGTCACTGCAGGATCAAAGAGAACAAAGCGGGCCATAAAGACCTTCATCCAGGCAAAGCTGTTTGAATTGTATACCTGTGTTATGCTATGCCTCAGCTCATAAAACTTTCAAGATTATTTATAAAGCAGTAAGAAGTGCACATTAAATACTCAATTATACTTTATTTCCTGGCTTGATTTCCTTTCTGTGAGAGCTTATGAGCCAAAAAACAGTCATGTCCTCCTATATCTACTTTATTGAGAACTGTTTACTTTGAAATTTTGCAAAGGCACAGACTGAATAATCCTTGTCGTCACACAGATATTGACGATAAATCATGAATGAGTAAACATCAGAAAGTGTGTATGTGGATGAATACATATGCTAGATGTCCTTGGTGGTGAGTCTGGGACTGTGCAGGTCAGAACAAGTAACTCCGGGATGAAGAGAGAGGATGAAAAAACATTAAAGGAATCAGGCGGCTTAAACTGAACAGCTTTGCTTTACTCTGGGCCACTTGCCTGCCTGCCTTCTGACAAGAGCAAAACACTCTCCTCTCCACCCTCTCTGGTCTGCAGTACAACAGGCTAAAACACTTGGGATTTGTTTGCTCTTGTAGCCAGTTCAGTACAAAAGGTAACATTGTCAGGCTGCTTAAGTCGGACTCAGTTCTGTGAAGAGTTTTGCCGTCTCCTAAAGACCTGCTTCCACAAGAGGAGGATTCACTTGACAAGACCTCTCTTAAGTCACCCCTGCAGGAGCTGGTGTGCGTTTGGGGGAAAGAGTGCACACAGACTCTCAGAACATATGTTTCTCTTTTTGGCCTGTGACTCCTGCTGCCCTAAAATAAATACGTATTAAAAGCCTGGGTATTAATGGACATCACGGTGTATCATATCCGGAGTCCACAAGCCACTTTAGAGCCAGCCCCAGTTAAGAATAGGCCTGGTCTGCTGTCTCCAAGGAGAAAGGACAAACTGTATGAGGGGACATGATGCATTCCTCAGCCATAGCATCACCACCCATGCCCTTGTCTCAAAGACTTTACCAAAATAAGAGAAATGGGCTGGAAATTTTCTTTTAGAGGACAAAGTGGTGATTTTAGGGTGCATGAATGTACTCTGTCATCAATGTGATATTTGTAATGCTATTTCTGTGTCCTGTTTGTTCTTTTTCATCGAAAATGCATAAACTAAATATTAGTGTGCTCATTCTTTACGCTTCTGGGAAAAATCTGTTTCATTCCACGATCACATTATGCTGAAGCACCAGGCTATGAATACTGCAACATCTTCACCAGCAGAGGTAGCTGACTGATATTTAACCCATGTTTAAGTACCGCCCTCCATTGGTTAAAAGAGAGAAATACACATCTACATGGTTAAAATTTGACATTATTATACACTCTTGCTTACCAGATTGATTTATGTAAGAAAAGAGGAAGCAATCTAAGTCGAAACAATAAACTTTCACTCTTATAATGTTTATTTTTGGTGAAATTCTTTCAGAGAGGTGTTGATTCTATTAAATCATAAAGCACTGAAGCACAGCTGTAACAGCCTGCATTAGTTTTGGAGTAGTTTACCTAGAAACTGGCAAATCACTGTGTACTGGTGATGTGTCTAGAGCTGTTAGAGCGCCATAAACATGAACACAGCATTCGATGCAAGATTTATAACAATTTATTTCTTATAAAACTGCCTCAAATTAAAATAAAGCAAAGAAATATAGAAATATAAATATTTCATAGCAGTTATTTTTTCCTCACAAGATCCTAACAAGGCAATAAAGCATAGCATGTTTAGGCAAGGTGCTCGCCTAAACCTTTTTTTGCATGATTCTTTTGCATAAATCTCTTTTCATAGTTCCTAAAAGCAGCACATCAAAGAAAAGCTACAATGACAACACTACTTAAAGCCCTTTTTCTATTGGCTTGATCCTTTGGAGAAAAAAAACAAACTAGTAAGCTATCGTCATGACAGTCTTTTTCTTTGCTAAAACAATTACCTAAAGGTATTCAAGCAGTGGAAATTTAGGTTAGAGAACTATTGCATATTTGCTGAAGAGGTCTGTTGTCTCCTGGTTCATTGTGGATTTTGGCGCATGCTTAGTAGTCGTCGCCCCGGCTCACTACCTCCTTGCATGTGGGCCTGAGTAGGATGGTGTGCTCATACTGGGCGGTGTAGCTGCCCTTGATGTCGCAGAGAGGTGGGTACGGGTCTATGATGCCAAGATCACACAGATTCTTCAATGCCATGAGGTACTTGCTCTCACCCAGGCGGTCCAGCCAGCGGCGGCAGAAGGCCAAAGTACCAAAATTCTCATTGATCACATTCAGCAGATGTTTAGCCCTTGGAAGTCTGCAGCATAGTGGTGATACAGAATGAGAAGTGGGACAAACGTCACAAACTGGAGGCTGAATCTCTATGAAAGCTAACATGCAGATATGTTAAAATGTCGGCTTGGAAGACAAACTATGAGAAGCAGATTGAAAACTTTAAGAATTTCAGCACAGGGATAAAGTGAAAAAGGTAACCTTATTGGCACATGTCCAACGCTGAAGTTTTTCATGTAATGTGAGCACTCCATGTCATCGTGGACTGCACCTCTTCCAGTGCTGCCAAATGTCTCGATGGCATAAGCTTCACCTTCCTGAGAAGAGCAAAAAAAGACGAGGACTTAAAGTGCAGAAATGAAAGACTATTATAGTAGGGCAGGTGTCAGTGAGCACTCTAAGGACAAAAACACTTCAGAGGGAGGAGGGGCTGAGAGCAAATTTAACAAAAACCTCAAGCTGTCAGCCACTGACATATTCATGTGTAGTCTATTAAGGACAATAGTGTCCTTTTGGGTGCAGCACCTTGTGTGAGTTGATTGGTTGGATTTCATTGACATTTTGTGTCTCTATCAGCACGTGGCTGTTGTTGGAGTCCCTGTGGTATTAGCTGATAACACTGAGACGCCCTCTCTCACTGCACCGATAATCAGTCAAAGTGCTAGCAGCCCTGTGGCACGCCCAGCTGCCACTCTCTGATCACGAAGAGGGTAATTGCCCTGTTA
>VUQS01060049.1:0-15209 GCA_015108495.1 Heterochromis multidens | reverse complement strand
GTCATCTGCAAACATCATAGTCTACAGAGACTACTGCCTGACCTCATCAATCAACCTGTCCACCACCACTGCAAACAAGAAGGGGCTCAGAGCTGATCCCTGATGTAATCCCACCCCCACCTTGAGCCCATCTGTAACTTTTACCGCACACATCACCACTGTCTCACTGTCCTCATGCATGTCCTGCACCAACCTTCACATACTTCTATGCCACTCTTGACTTCCTCATGGAGTACCATAAACATTTTTTTATAGAATTTCTCACTCTCACCAAGATTGTGTTAATCTGGTTAAAAAGTCCACTGCCCTTCTTCTAGAGATCTCCACACATCCACAGGTATGTCATCAGGAACAACTACCTTTCCACTCTTCATCCTCTTCATAACTGCCCTCACTTCCTCCCAGTACTCCTGTGTACTTTCTTCATCTCCCTGACTATCCCACTTTTTCTTTGCTAACCTCTTCCTTTGAATACTTTCCTGTACTTCCTCATTCCAGCACCAAGTCTCCTTGTTCTCTTTCCTCTGTCCAGAAGATATACCAACCACCTTCTTGGCAGTTTCCCTCAGCACTACAGCTGTACTTTCCCAGTCATCTGGTAACTCTTCTTTATCACCCAGAGCTTGTCTCAGCTGCTCCCTGAACTCTGTGTAACATTATTCCCTCTTTAACTTCCACCATTTAATTCCTGGCTCTACGTTCACTTGCTTCCTCTTCTTGGTTTCCAAAGTCGTCCTACAGACTGCCATCTGATGACGCCTAGCTAAATTCTCCCCTGACACCACCTTGCAGTCTCCTATCTCTTTCAGATTGCATTTTCTGCATAAGATGTAGTAGGCGGTCATTGTTAACTCAGGCCCAACAAATTTGGTATGGAAATATCATTCTTTATGATCTGCATGTTTGATTTGGCCAAGATTTTACACCAGGTGCCCTTCCTGAACCAACCCTCCCAATTTATCCAGGCTTGGGACTGGCACTAGAAGTACACCCCCTGTGGCTGGGTTTGTTACATTTAGGTAAAGAAATAAGAGAAAACTGTTCAAGCAAGAATGTTACTCAGGTAACATAGACAGGTTCAGCTGTTTTGTGTAAAAAAAAAAAGAAATGCCCTTTTTATTTGAAGTCTCACAAACTGAGAGAACAAAGCATTCAGTTGTATGCTTTTGCCATTGTGGTACCTGCTGCTCGCTGAAAAGCATCTATAGCTCGGTCTATGCCAGTTGTTGCAGAACGGTCCTGTCGTGCTCCGATCTGTGTGTACAGAGCTCCAATGTTGAACAACACACTTCCCTTCTCAAAGGCCAGTGCACGCTGACACGATGGGACGCCGGTTAGAGAGTCATACCTGAATGACAAATGAAAAGGGATGAAATAATTAATTTCACTCCTGTCTTTATATAGAAAGTGTAATGATAACTTAGCATGTTATTTAATGCAAACGTGAATGCCTTCAAAATAAAGCTTTAAACTCAGCACTATACCTAATATAACATCCACAGCACCAAATCATCAAAGAGGAGCCTGAAGGAAGTGGGAGATTTGAGGATTTCACGCTGTCAAATAATTTGTTGCTTTGTTGTATTTTGCTTTTATGTTTATGTTATGTACAGTGTGTACATATTTTGTAGTAGAATCGTAGATTTACAGCAGTCAGGAATGTCTCTTGGAGCCATCTCACTAATTCAAACAACATTAAGCAAGTTTTCTATTGCCATGGACTGAGACACTGTCATCCAAGGAAGAAGCCTCTGCTTCATAATTAACACCTTCAAGCTTGACTAAAATTCGTAGCCAACCACTTAGATAAAGAAACTTACTTTTGGAGAAAGGTTTTATTGTCAGATTAGATAAAAGATGTTTGGCCACACTATCCAGAGGTATGCTTGGAGGAGGTGGGGTATTCAACTGGTACATGAAAACTGCACCAGCTGTTCAGCATGGGGGTGGCAGCATCATGTCCTGAGGCTGTTTTGTTGCCAGTGGAACTGGTACAGAATTCTTTAGTATAAACTCAAACCATTAGCTAGATGGTTGAAACTTAGACACAATTGGGTCTTTCAACGGGCGATGATCCCAAATGCACATTAAAGCTGGTCGTGGAATAGATAAAACTGGATTGGCCTTTTTAAAGTCCTGACCTCAAACCTATCAAACATACTATATGTGGATTATGCTTAAAAGTCTGTGCCTGAGAAGCAACCCTTTTCTTTGAATGCACTTCATTAAATGTGTGACTTGCTAAGGAACATTTAAACAAATATTAGTATGAGTAGTAGGGGTAAGGGGGGAAATCAATAACTAACTGCAGCTACCTCACAGTCTATTACCTGATATAACTCCCTGATTTAAACAGTGCAATTAGTGGTTTTCCTCTGGCCAGGATGCAGTATCTACACAGTTAAAGTATACATTTAAAAAGCTGTTCCTTTACACATTGTTATTTTATTGCATATTGTAGTATATTGTAAGATGCATGTCAATGGTTATAATAACCCCACTGTATTTAAATGGAATAGTGCTCATATAATACCAGTGGAAGTGAACACCCAGATTCCTCTGAGCAGAGAAGAAGCGTTGATCCAGGTAGTACAGCTGATTGTAGTACTCCATTAGCAGCTCCAGACCGGCCTGGTTTCTACTGGGTGTACGCATGGCCTGATCGAATCAACAAAACACTCAATGTTAATACTCATCTAATGTCAGAGACAGGCAGCCTCAAAGAAATATCAAGTTTAAGTAAATTACTGTTTCTCATTCCCCTTTTTTTCCTACCTATTATTAGAGGTACACTCTGGGTTTCTACAAGCAGCTTCCTACAAACAGATCTAGGCCTCTGAATGAGCAGAATGTTTGCTCTGGATCAAATTGTATTGGTGCATTTATTAACCTGTCTGAGCTCCATAAGCTCTTTGATCTCTTTGTCATAGAGAAAGCTGTCCTCTCCATAGTGCTCACAGATGAAGTCCTGTGAGGGCAGACAGAGACATGGTGATAAATTGCTTTCACATGCGCACTTGTACTTTTTTTCATACTACCTGAAAAAACTGCAGAGAAAAACATAAGCACACAAATACTGCTATTTCATCAAACTACCTATGTGTGTTTGTCTGTTATGCCATTATTCACTTTTTAAAATGTAAATTAGCATAAAAATGTAAACACTGCTTGTAAAATAAGGCGAAACGATTCATTCAGTAACTTCTGTTAGAATACTTTAGTTGTAATAATTTATCCCTCAAACCCAACGACAAACTGAATAAATAAAGAGAAGAAGGTGAAGGATGGATAGATAGATGTTGACTTCACCTTGATAGCAACAGTGACATCCACCTCTTTTGTTTCTTTTAAGCCAAGTGGGATCATTGGAACATTAACAGCCTCACTGCAAAAAGAAATAAACACATGTAGTGCAGGTTTCAACAATGATCATGTTGCTGCTGCCATCTGCTTGTTTTCAAACCCAGCAGGCACTCTTCTCAGTGCTTCATCCTGCTAATCAGCAAAGCTAAAGCCAAGCTTTAGCCTGTTACCCCCAGTCACCTACTCCCATTCACAATAACCACAAATGCGCATGCACACATGCCACAGGGTCATTAATGATACTCTAATCGGGATCTTTCCCTTCCACAACACAGAACTGTGGAACAACACATAAACTGGTCATCACAAATATTTTAGTACAAGAAGTCATATACCCAGTGCCAATGTCACTACAAAAGTATAATGGATGCTTGTGTTCCCCAGTTATAATGCTTAATAGTCTAACAAGTATGGCCTGGAATGGATGGGACAAATGTGCGTGCATCTGTGCATGTCAGAACTGTGTACCTGTCTGTCTGGTAGACCTCCATGCTGCTGTTAAGTTCCTCCAGCTCCTCTTTGAGCAGCTGCAGGTTGGAGTTGACAAAGCTGAGCTCTAGAGCTACCGTCTCCTTCACCTTGTTGTTAGTTGTTGCCCTGCAGAAAAAAACACAAAGATGTCCAGGTTTTTTTTTCAGCTCCCAATAGTTCTTTGTGGGCTTTCTAAAAACAGTACTTGGACTGGTTCCTAATCTGCTTTGCGATACAGCCCAGTATCACAACTAAAACAACAGAGCTAAAAACTGACTTGCCAGTTTCATTGAGTATTAGTGGATGCAGTAAACCTTTCTGAGAACATAAATTCAGTCTGAGGTGAATACACAAAAAGCCTCTCTTTAATTTATGCAGCTCTCTCTCCACCTTCTCCGCCCTCCAGTATCCACTGTTCTTTCAGTCTCTCCACTTCACCCCCCAAAACAATGGGCGGGTTGATGAGTAAGGCCAGCTCACACTGCTGTGGGGTACACACCTACGCAATGCTCCTGTAAATCTGAGGCAATACTAGTTTTACTATGGTGACTGATAATGCAGTTGTTTAGAAAAGTGGTAGAGGAATCCCCTCGTTACATTTCCCTGACATATAAGAACAAGACAACAAATAAGTTTAATAGGCTTAGGTTGGGCACTGGCAAGATAAAGGAACCAAATGGCACTGAAAAGTGCACAAGATGATTGAGATTTTGCACATTAAGTCATGAAGACTTTTCTATCCATGAAGGAGAGAAAAGAAGCACCAAAAGGGGGACTGTATCAAATCAACAGAAATGTGGAAGATATGGTTGAGTTTAGATAAATTGAAAAATTAAAGCACAGTTCACCTCCATAATCAAATTTACTTACATTTCCTCTGGCCTATCTAACCATCTAGGCTGTTCGAGTGTAAGCTCTGGTGTCAGTTTTGGAGATGTTTTCTACAGAACTGTCTGCCTTGTTCGTGAATGTAATGGAACCAGATGGCACTTGCCTCTAAAAAACTAATCTGAAATACATTTGGGGGTTTAGTTCTCTATAAAGAAAAGAGTTCTTAAATAATATAATTTCTGGAAAGAGACACTACAGCAGAGTATTTCAAGTGATTTGAGCAATACAAGACGAATGCCATTTAGGCATATGTCTTCTATTGCTGATGTCTCAGAATGTCATGTCCATGTAATTTGGGGCTTTTAATGATTTCTTTGAACTGTTCTTTTTCCAGGGTGGAATGATGGTACAGCATACATCTTTAATACCTTTAAAAGACAAGAATTGGGTGCACAAGTCTCAATTTATTTTGGATTTTCTCTAATCCACACAGGGGCATATATATGTAATTTCTATGAACATGATGAATTGTGCAAAACTGAGGAATATTTTGGATTTTTTTTCTATTATTTCCTGCACTCATGACAATCAGTGAAAATTTCATTAAAAATTTCAATAAATTTCTTTTATTGCCAAACAGTCCAAAACACTCCAAAAGATCACTTAACTACCACAGTGCAAACAAAAACGACAACTTGTTAAAAAAGACAAAAAAAGACATATGTTAGGGTGTTTATCGTGAAATAGCACTTCATCTTCAGTTTCATATACCCGTTAACAGAATATCCTTGGACTGCAAATCAGACATAAGAAGTGATTAGAAGACATCACTTTGAACTTGAAATATCTGGGACGCTTTTTCTATGTTATCCTTTAACGCATGACCAAACTCAGTTCAAACATGCAACTGAAGCTCACTTTGAAGGTTAATCTTTCCAGTTAGACCACTTTAGCTTCACCTCTCTCCTCATCTGTCACTCCCTCTCCCAGTCTCTCTCACACACACACCTACATGCAGGATCAAGCTAGGGCCAATCTGATTAGTCAGCATTAAACGGGCTGCCAAATATCCCCTTCACACACATCCACTTACACGCACAACATGCTGCAGCTTTGGAGGGGGAAAATAACTATTTCTTACTCGTGACATGAAGAATCACAGAAGTTTAAAAGTTTTAAAAGTTTCTTCACCGATTTAATATTTCTGTAACCAAGGTAACTGTACCACTATTCCAACATGAAGACCTTTACAATCACTGACAGAGTGCCCCATATCCCCCTTGACATTGTATGATAATTAATTTTCGAACTCACTGCAGGCATGAAGTTAATAAATAGTTTCATTTATAAAAAATGCATAGGTGGAAGCTGCATAGGGTTCCCTGGGACCCCAGAACATTTGGATTTTTAAAAAGTTCTAATCAAAGCAGAAACAGAAAACAATGACGTGATATCGTTAGGAACAGACTGACTGATCAAGTCATAAAAAATTGGAACGATAGAAAAAAAGCACCTGTGGGATATGAGAAAAAATATACTTCTGGGGTCTGCATAGACAGAAGGATGACGGTTAAACAGGGTTACTGTCCCTCAGCGGAATTCCTACATGCAGCACACAACATGACGTCTTCATTAGCCAATCACAAACCCTGATGAGTGACACCCCCTCCCTTATCTTTAATTAACATCCTGAACCCACCTACACACGAACACACACACTGCCTCCCACACACCAGCAATACCATGACCCAGTTCCACAACAGTTTCACAAGGAGTGACGTGGAAATGAAAGCTACACACATTGTGTGTGTGTGTGTGTGTTCCAGTTGACTGGAAAAAGGAGGACAGAAAAAAAAAAAAGTCTGACAGCGCCAGACAAATAAGTGGGGGATGAGCCTGCCAGAGCACCGCTGGGAATCTCTGCATGGGAACAGGACGGGGGCAGACACAAAGCCAGCTGATTACAGGCCGACAGGCTGTGTGGGGGTCTTTGTCTCTGTGACTGGGCGTCCCAATAGAACGGGAGGGAGTGCTTGTTTTATATCCACTAAACTGAGTCATCACCTTTCAGGATAACAGCCTGAATCAGGTCAAAGGTGGAGCTAGGGAGACATTTAAAGGGCAAATGAAAAGAAATTAACAGCCTGTTACACAGTAATTGCTTTAAGAACTGATTCATCATTTAAAATGTTTAGAAAACAAAATGGCAACACTCACTGCAGTCAAGCCAGGCAAATATGACAATCTGCCCTTTTCTCTGTTTACTCTGGGGTGAAGATTATCAGAGTTTTAAAGATCATTCAGATCAGTTTTTTACGAAGCGAAATAAGAATAATAAGAATAACTTTGAAATGTGGTAAAGAATCATATTTAAGTTATAAAATGATGTTTTTCTTCAAAAAAGACGATAAATTGGTCATCAAAAGACTAGTTTATTAATCTCATATCAGCTGTGGTTTTATACACTAACCTAAACTTTTTGGGGGGATTTTGGAACATCATAATTAAAGAATAAAATAATACAGAGTAATTTAAAAAAAGAACCATTTTGAAGCCCTGCTATCTGTCATTCACTCATCCATCCTTCAAAAAGATTTTTGTAAACTTAATCAGTTGTTGCCAAACAAGTCCTAAGATAATACTGAGTCTGTCTTAAATTAAAGACATTGTTGTTTTGATGTCATTAGATTCTGATCTGGCACCACTAAGGAGGTAAAAAGGAGCTCTTTGCTTTAATTAAGTGACTCCTCCTCCTCCTCCTCCTCCTACTCCCAAGTTGAATATAAGCGCTGGAGCAGCAGCATGTCCCCTTGTCTTTTCAGAGACTTCTGCACAGTGGGCACTCATACTATGAACATTCTCAAAACTGCCACAGCAGAGGTTTAGAGCTAATGTATGATCATGTATCATACATATGCTCTGAGACTCTGTACTAATTTACCTCTGAGAGGGTAATAAACATGCACATGCTGAGAATGAGTTCAGGAGACAGAAAGAGGGGGAGAGAGAGAGAAATGGAGAGACACTGGATAAAGATGATGCTAATGTTCTCAGAGAGAACACTTTGATGCTGTGTCACCATTTCATTTTTAACTTCCCCCACTTTCCTCACCAGTAAAACTCTCCGGTGCTGTGTGAATGACAACAGGCTGCTTTACGACACAAAGCCAGCACAGTTCCGAGACCATTACCTTCGATGGTGCTCGTGCTGCCAAAGTATGCAGTGTTCACTCACTGTTTTGTATGAAAAACTATTAAGACAAAAAAAAAAGACAAAAATGAGACAAAAAGTTGCACACCAGGGTTAGAGAAGACCAACAAGCACATAAACATTCATGTTCACGCACAGTGAACACAAACAGAACTATAAAACTGGGTGGTGCTGGTGTCAGTGTTTCTTTAGGATGGGAGTGATCTCTGACCTTTTCCCATCAACGGACTGAATCAAAAATGCGAGAGAGGACACAAAGTACACAGCACAGGCGACAGCACAGATGACACCTGAATAGCATTTGTCACCAAATCGTAGAGGAAAAGCTGATCTGTGAAGAGTGTATGTACCTTATTACATTTGAAACAACTGTTATAAAGCTGGCAAACACTGTTTCACAATTGTTTATCCACAGGACTGGAAAAAGCCCAACACTACAGCATTGTGTCACTTATTCCCAAAAAGATTTCACATCTTTTCATTATTGAGTTTTCATTGTGACACTGACTCAGCAACGTATGGTTGCCCCTTATTTACAACATGTTACAAGCAGGAAAGGTGCCTCAGTAAATGACACTAAATCTGAAGATAAAGATGGGAAATGTCAACATTTTCCCTGACAATCTGCAAGTCTAGTCAACTAGACAATTTAAATGGCAGGTTTTACAAGTGTGCAGTATTTTTTCATGTTTTTTTAATGTTCAAAAGCAGTTACCTGGTGCTTAGCAAACTAATCTGACATTGTGCGTGCGACATTATGCAAAGTACAAATTTAAAATGAATTTAGTTACTAAAGAGTGTGATTCATAGTTTGTGCTTAATTTTCACTTTTTCTAATTGTTTTCTTTTAGAATCATTGAGTAGTCTGACTTTTTCTCTTGTTTAATCAACAGGAACATCACTAACTTTCACACCTGATCCTGACTTCACAACGTATCATGTAACATCACAACAGAAAAAATAAATAATAATGTGCACACAGTGTTCTGATGCATCCCAGTGTCACACCTGAATAGGTTCTCTGCTCCAGTTCTCATGCGCATCTCCTTGTTGATCTGCTGATTGATGCGAGCCCGTCGATGCTGCAGCTTACTGCGCTGAGTCTGAGCCAAAGGATCACAGCCCTGCAGATGAAATAAAGAAATAGAGGAGGTAAAAGAAGTGATGGATGACCAACTACAATGGCTGTATTTCCCACAGAATTAGACTATTTTTAATTAATCTATGCATGTGCAAGAAAGAAAACCCTTTTTCAAGTAATCATGAAATAGTACTGTATATAATAAGGGTGTAAGGATTAAGAAACCAAGACAAAATCGCCATATCTTGTGCAGTTGTCCACAATCTTGTGCAGTTTCATCTTGCTATGTCACAGCTGCAGTCTACAATTTTGGATTGGTAAGACAGCAAGACGAGAGACCAGTGTTTCCCACAGATCTGCATTCTGGGGGTGCACTTGTGTTCACATAACACGTGTATGTACACTCAAAAGGAGGCACAAGTAGACTAAACAATACTAAGCACTTCATGAAAAATAAAGAACAGAGCACTATAATCAGTTGCCTCTCCAGTAACTCTCTCATCCTGAGGGCAGAATCCAAACTGCAGTTAACAGTTCTTGCCGCAGTACCTGAACCAACTCTCCACCTGCAGGTTCTGGGCAGTCTGGTCCTCAGGCTCACATTGGATCTCTAGAGCACAACAAGGCTTGCAGACATCAGCTCCAAACCACAACAGCGGAGTTTGAGTCCAGTGGACTGCGGGATGAAAGACTCAAGCGGCTAACTGATATCAAAGACAGCCACAACACAAACCTGGCAAGTGAACCAGCCTGTAAAGAAACACGATGGGTCGGTGCTAGATGGTGAGCGAGGTGTGAACTTCCACTAATATCACTATTCCATTATTGCCACTGTTCTCTCAAACAGAAAACCAACGATGGCCCACCCAAGTAAAGTCTATGTATGAGAAACACTGAAGACTGGAGAGGAAGCTGAATGATATCGAGCAGTAGGGAAACACAACAGTGGAAGGGTCAGGGCTAGCTGGTAGAGTTAATGAACTTCCAAAACAGGAGCAAGGAGACATACTACCAGTAAATCAATCATGGAAGGTTTTGAAAAACCTAAAGTTAAAAGAAGCTACGATGGGCTGCCAAATATACTTCAGTGGCTGTTCATATATTTTTCAATTTTACAAACTTTTCCATGTGTAATTTTTAAACTATTTTTTGCAAACAACAATCAATGCAGTGGAAAATAGTATAGAGTCAAACAGGTGTTTATCATCTTATGAGTTAATGTAAAAATTGTTGTTTGCTGCTTAATTTGACTAAATGTTCCAACTTAAGTCCCAAAGTTAAGCCTTCCTGTTTCACATGTCATTAACCCCAGTTTTACCATTAGTAAACCATGGCATGTTATTGGTGCCAGTGGAGAGCAGTCTGAAAGGCTTACTTCAGACCAAATAGTCAGCATAGCATAGAGATGATGGATGTTTCAACATGTAAAGATCATTGTGGCTGCTTAACATGAAAATAATTTGCCATGGTACAGCAGTAGACAAACCTTCCCCCAGAGGGAAAGAACATTTACAGGACCTGGTAATATGTTAGAGCTGTATATGTGTCTGAAGATTTAACAGCTTTTAAAAATCTTGCTTCAACAAAAGGCAATTTGCTCACAACACTGGAAGAGCTCCCTCACAGCTGACTGTTAAATGTGTGCTCACCAAAACCAGCCATTTGTCATAGAGTGCAGCACACTTTCACGCTCAGAGGTAAACAGATGTACAGTTACATGACAGATGGAGCAGCTGTACTGTAAACATGCTGAATACTCCCTTTTCTTATCCCCTATTGCTCCTTCCATCATCTTCTCAATCCCTCTTCCAGGACCTTCTACAGTATATGGTTGTTATGTTTGTCTCTCTCTTTCTCTTCATCTTACTTGTTGCCTCCCAGTTAAGGTGTTTGTTTAACACACGCACATCAAGTAATCCTCAGGTACCCGTGTACACTGATCTCCCATCTCTACTGTACCATCAGCAGGGCTGGTTACTAAGACGAAGCTGCACCAAAAAAAGCTTCCTTCTGATTGCTTTGGTCACTAGCACATTGCTGCATGGAAGACGCTGACTGCAAACACTTGCCATTTATTCTCCAAGCGGTTGTGAAACTTGAAAATATGCGACGCAAACAGGAAATGGACAGGTTCTTATAATCGTGCTTTTCTACTCGAGCACTCAAAGCGCTTTATGTAACACCATCGTTCACCTATTCAAGCACTTTCTATCTAAAACCGACACTGCGATGAACGCATCAGAGAGCAACTTGGGATTCAGTATCTTGCCCAAGGATACTTTGGCACGCAGACTGGAGCAGGCAGGGAATCGAACCACCAACCTTCTGATTAGCAGATGACCTGCTCTCCTGAGCTACAGCCACCTGACGCTGCTAAAAGCTGTGCCTCACTGCTGCAACCGACACATTTCAAAAGTTGCAGCTTTGGTGAGTAGTTTAGGAGTATTTGCAGACATGTCAGTGTCTTCCATGCAAACTACTGTCAACTGCAGCACCCAGCTAGTGACCAAAGCAATTTCAAAGAGGTTTTCAATAAAGCACCATATATCTCTTTGTGACCAATTTTACTACAATGTACAGTAAGCAATGTAACTACACATTGCTGTGGATACAGACTGCACAGTTATAAATGTTGGCAATGACATCAGCCACTTGTAATACACAGATTTACCACAGAAGTATAAATTAAGTGTCACACTGTAACTACAGCAAATACTTTAAGTGAATAACATGATTACATCTTTATTTTTTTCATTTTTTATACCTTGGTCCTGTTGTCATTTATTATTCTGCTGGTAAAAAAAAAAACAAAAAAACTATTTGGTAAATTTACGTTGTTATTTATTTATTTGGTAGATTTTATTTTACAAAGTCAGGAAAGCAATGTTGAAGGGGAGCCTGATGTTTTCTTACAAATAAAAGAGCAAAGTCTTCCTCACAGTGAGATTTACAGCTTATTAATTTAACAGTGGTATAAGGTCAGTATGTGAATAGTATAGAGCTGGATCAATCCAACCCTCCTCTGCTGTGTTGGGATGATCACTATGTCAAAACTCAGAAAATGTGCTCTTTTTACCAATAATGCAGGTACATGACAATATTACTGTTATTATTCCTGCTGCTAATTTTCTGTGTTGCCAGGCGAGAGTAAAAGTTTATATTTGCCAACGTAGACATGATTATCTTTGAAGTTCAGGTTTCATGTTTCTTATTTTTAGTTACTGGTCCAAATGATCCCCAAGTGAAGCCAAGATGAAATGAGTGTATGAGTGTGGCTGTCTCACCTTCCGGATGCTCCCACTGTGGCTGCCGTCTGTGGGTAAAGTTAAGGGGAAATCGTCGTCGTCCGAGGCACCGTCTGACAGGGACATCTCAAACTCTCTGCGAAGATTAATGTCAACATTTTATTTCACTCACGTTTAGATACACTTCTCATACACCACCGGGCTCCTTGAACACGACTCTTAGCTTTACTCGCCATTAAAAAAGCAGTTTTTATCCCAGTAACAATAAACGAAAAAAAACAAACATTAATCTCTTGCCTTATCGCTGGTTCCTCCATCGTCATGCAACAACGCCGGCGACCAAAAAGTCTCTACATGTCTCTCAACTTTTCCACCACTTTGTAAATTTCCAAGTAAGCATACAATTCCAAAAGCAGTCAACAGCAGATAAACTTTTTACTCCCAAAAACAACTCAGTATCTGCTCTGTCATACCACCTACTCCGCTCGATTTTTTTCCGACGTGTGTGCAGCTGCAAGCGCTTACTCACCGAGGCGGGCCGCGAATGTAGAAGGTAGCCAATCATGTTGCGGCTTCTAAGAGTGACGGTAGATGAAACAAATCAGAGGGAGGGTCGGGACCGAACAACAGCCCGATCTGACCAATTGCAATTCGCCCGTGGCATCTCCTATACTCCGCGAGCCGTTTCTATGGTAACGTCAGGGTTTTGGGCTTGTGTGTGGGCCTCGAAAAGATTATAGAAGCTCCGCCTCAACCTGGGACTGAAAACAAACTTCTACATTAGATCACTTATTCTGTTATTCATTCTCTGTGTGCTCTGTCCTGCTGTTGTCATATAACAACCTTTTTGGATAGATTTTTAAAAGTTTTTTAATATTTCTACTAACTGAATTAAATAAATGTAAAGTTCATCAACAGGCAAGTGTGATAAACAGGCTATAATAAAAAAATGAGTATTGCTACTGATGAAGTAAGAAGCTGAGTTTTAGTGTGTAGGTGGTTGTAGGGAGTTTATTTGAAACAGATTTCTTTTTATGCGAAATCTGTATTATATATATATATAATATATATATTATAATTTGTAAGAAGGCTGTCAGAAAAGCAGTGGGTTAAAAAAAATCCAATATTTGCATGTAACAAAAGGCTCGAAAGATCGCAAAATAAAAGAAGCCAGTGCAGAAGTGTCTTAAACATGCATTCCTTCTAATGGTCAGCAGGGGGCAAATCCTCTGGCTGTAATATGGGAAAACGACTATGTGACCCTGTTCAGCACTTTCCTGATGGGCTCTGTAGTTAAGCCTGCACAGACTTACCTTAAGGCAAAAGAAAATTTTCTTAAGCCCAGTCCAGTTAATGTATTTTTTATAAGATTTTTTACAAGATTGCAACCAACCAAAATGATCCAAAAAGTATCAAAGAACAGTCCAGTGATGTGTGAAAGTCACTATCAAGCATCATTTGTAGGTGGGACATTTTTCTGACACATGGTGTGAGAAGAAGGAGAGAATAGTTGCTTTATAAATCTTCTTTAAAATGTCAAAAAAGGAAAATAAAAAATGTGTGTATGTATGGAGGCACAGGGAAGCCTTCTCTCAGGTTTTTTTTTAAATTTTTTTATTTGTCATGTTCAGAAATTCAGTCTTTTTTTTTTCAATGTTGCAGCTTTGAGCAGTAATGGATACTTTTCAAATGTGTTTTGCTATCAAATGTTATCACATATTATCACGTGTATCCATGTATATAATTGTATTTTTGATCTTTATGGCTCTTAACACATTTTGTCAGAAAAAAAATTAACACAATATTGTTCTATGGAAGAAAAGGGCAGAATCAGCATGTTAGTGAAATCCCTTCTGACAGTGAAAACAGTGACATAGACAACAATTAATGTGAGAAGAAGTGAAAGATAGGGTTTTTAAATATTGCTTCTCTAGCTTTTATTGAACTCATCTATACACAACTAAAACATCAAACGTCAATTGTCAAGTTCAATCAGCATACACACAAAGTAGGGTCAGATATTAAGCTGTATTCATTCTTGCTGTGTTTTTGCTGGCACTGGAAACTTAGGTTGTACTAAAAATGGTTTTATCAATAAAATGTCCAAAAATAAACCAAAAAATTATGGAGAGTTATTTTTATCATGTAATATTAAAATCTGAGCAGTAGAGGGTTAAAGTCTTCCTGAATACAACATGAACTTTTATTTTGAAAATTATAGTCTTTCTTAGAAATGATGCAAGATCAAGGTATGCTGATATGCATTTCATGGCATCAGGGTATGCTGACTACCTAATGGCATTTCAGTCAGATCCACCCCTTGCTTGTCATGGTCCACAGTGGTCCAGTGGATAGCACTGTTGCCTCACAGCAGGAAGTCACCTCAGAACAGCAAATGGTCTGAATGATCACAGTGTGTCTTGGAGGTCACGTATTTGGAGATGGCTACTTTTGATTTGATCTGATCATCATGCATCATGATCATGGACAGGACCTAGAACACAAAGTCAAAGAAAAAACACACACACACTAGCAAAACAATATCAAAACACAGAATGACATGTTAGATAGATAGATAGACAGATAGATAGATGATAGATAGACAGACAGATAGATAGATAGATAGATAGACAGATAGTTAGATGATAGTTAAATAGATGATAGACAGATAGATAGATAGATGATAGATAGACAGATAGATAGATGATAGTTAGATAGATGATAGATAGATAGATAGATGATAGACAGATAGATAGATAGATAGACAGATAGATAGATAGATAGATAGATAGACAGATAGATAGATAGATGATAGACAGATAGATAGACAGATAGATAGATGATAGATAGACAGATAGATAGATAGATAGACAGATAGATAGATGATAGATGATAGATAGATAGACAGATAGATAGATAGATAGATAGATTGATAGATAGAATGATAGATAGACAGATAGATAGATGATAGTTAGATAGATGATAGACAGATAGATAGATAGATAGA
>VUQS01060047.1:17727-29263 GCA_015108495.1 Heterochromis multidens | reverse complement strand
CTATCAGTCTGTGGTGGCAAGTGTGCTGTTCTATGCTGCAGTCTGCTGGGGAGGCAGCATCAGAAACAAGGATGCAAGGAGACTGGACAAACTAGTGAGGAAAGCTGGCTCTGTGATTGGAGCCAGACTGGACACGCTGGGGGAGGTGGTGGAAAGATGCACACTAAAGATGTTAGAAGCCATCCTGAACAACTCTGATCACCCACTTTATAACATCTTTATGGAACAAAAAAACATCAGTACTGGAAGACTCCTCTCTCTTCGTTGTAAAACAGAGAGATACAGAAAATAATTCGCACCCACAGCCATCAGGCTTTACAATTCTCATATAAATAGCAGATGAGCTGTCAGACAAATTAATTCCCCTCTGGGATCAATAAAGTTATTCGTATTCATATTCGTATTATCAGTGTTTTCATTATGAATTGATTTGTGACTTGGTGAACCAATGACAATTTCCCACTAATGCGGATAATAAAGCTTCTATTCTATTCTATTTAAGAAGCTGTACACAGTGAAACAAACCTCAGCAGATGAATTGATTATTCAAACTGGCAATTATTTACTGCTGATCAATCTATTGATGAATTAGAAGGTGTAGAAGGTTAATGCTAAAATTTCAGCCCCCCTCTTCAGTGCCATATGTAGCATAGGCTCTCTTAACCATACAGAGGTGTGCTCCACCGAACAAGGAAACATATCTCTGCAGTATGTGATACACTATGCATTGCAGGATTTGGTCAATAAGTCTAAAATATTTATAAGTCTGAATTTATTCTTACACAAAGTAAAGACATAAACCCTTAGCTAACTGTCTTTCCAGCTCTTTGGGGCTTCCTATATGTCTTGCTGCAGTAACAGACAGGCAAAGGCCGCCTGTTTAGACTTCTAGCAAGATCTTATCTAATCTTCATGCCTTGATTAAGCTGATTCAGTTTCACTTAATTTGCTCCCGAGGGCATAAAAGTATAGCATCGAAAAGAACAACACTCCTTCCTGGTGAACATCTTGTAGATGTGGGAGGTGTGGATGAAAAGTTCAGTTCTGGTTTGTGCTTGGACCAGATAATTGCCTACTGCTTTACAAAACTGGAAAACTGAGTGACTGAGATGGCAAAGTGTGGCAGTATTCAGTAATTGAATACATATATTGTTTTGTAAGAAAATACATTGGTTGCTTTATTTAGTCTTCAGCTTCAGTGGGATTTCCCTATTGAATCTTTTAGCATGGTGTTATTTGTTCTTCAAGTAATTTGTGAAAATTTGGGCGCCTTGCAGTTTCTTTGTTGTTACCTTATTATTATCACGACCTGTCTGTGACTGGTCTGTCTACTTCAAAACATACAGCTGTGATTTATCACTGATTCTGTCAAAACTATAAAAAAAGAAAACAAACAGTGCTGTCAGAGCTCCATTGCAAGACAGCGTGATATGTCTGCGTGTGACTATTAACAAACGTGTCTCTCCATGCAAGATGTGCCTAAAATAATAACAGACTCTACAAGTCACCAAGAATAACAAATACGATGTTAGAGAGGGACACAGAGAGAGAGAGTGCCAAAAGTTTGAGCAGTAATGAGTTGTAATATCACATGTATATCACAAGTGCTTTATATAAAATGAAAAAGACAATAAATGAACACAATAAATAATATTTTACAAGACAACAAGAAAAAGTAGAACAGAAACAGCAAGTCTTTTAAAGTGAATGATATTTTCTGCCAGGTCATAGAGGCCTGATTAGAAAATGAAACGGTCAGAAAACAGTACTGTGATGTGCAAACAAAACTATTTTGTCTCAAGAAAAGTTGTAACATTTTTTGTTTTACATGATGGAAAAAAATAATAAGAACAAAATGTTCTTATTTTTGTTGATATCCCTCATGTAATCAAGTATAATTAATCTCTATGATGTGAAAATTCACTTATGATTTCACTGTGACTTTCAGACTCCATAATTACTGATCTCCTATCAGTTGTGTTTTTCTAACACCTCAGATGAATGTTGGCAGTAACACGGGAAGTCATTTCATCTAGATGAGTTTCATTTCCACTCCGAAATTATTTTCCAGTTGAGCTCAATCTCCCAAAAATGTGTGTGTGTATGTATATGTGTGTGTGTATGTATGTATGTATGTATGTATGTATGTATATATATATATCTATATATATATATATATATATATATATATATATATATATATATATATATATATATATATATATATATATATATATATATATATATATATATATATATATATATGTGTATATATGTGTATATATATATATAGATGTGAGATTTTTTTTCCTTGGACAATCTGAAACAAAGGCAAAAAATAAATCAGATAAAAACTTCCAGAAATCTCAGAAAGAACTCTGCTTTGCGCCCTCGGAGTGACTGCTGGGGCTGCGGTCATGCAGGGGTAACGTCTGTCAGGGAGATAAGAGCTGAGGAGAGGGCCTTCAGGCTATGGCTTATCACACACATACCTGGAGGGAATACACAAACACACATACACATAGGATGGGGGTGTGAAGTCTTTCACATAGAGAGATTTGAGTTGGGGGAGGTTTATATCTCACCTCTGTATCACTGGGTGCCTGGCAGCTGTAACTTTAGTCTGTTTCTCTGTCTCATAGCAGGATGACCTTCCAGACAACAGATTACCACCACCAGTGTGGGGGGCTCAAAGAGAAAGACAAACTGTGTGAATTTCCACTGCCACATATTTGTTGTCTGTGATTAGAGCTCTTTGTGTGACGATGCGTGACAGACTATACATTCAGTATTCACCTGAAATATAACCAGTTGGTGCCAGAGCAACTAATAAACTTTAATGCAATGCAGCCATAAAACATTTTAGTAACACTTTATAATACGGCCCGTGACTAAGGGCGTAATTTTCCTGTAATTAAATGGAATTTCAGTGTATTTTATTTGAAATTACACTGTAATTATAATGACCTACAAATACTTAAAGGTAGATACACTAGAAAAAGGGGGTAACAAGTCAGACTTTTACAGAAAACAAAGAAATAATTATACTGTAAGTAAATTTAAGTACTTCATAAGTAATTTTAAGTACTGCATAAGTAATTTTAAGTACCGTGTAATTTCCTGGTAATTTAGCAGAAAAACGAACGATTTTTCCCCATCTTACATTGTAAGTACCCTGTACTTATTGGGGTGTGGGCTGTATTATGGAGTGGCTTTACCTTTATGCTGTAAGTATACTGTAAGCCCTAAAAAGTACAGCGTACTTATGATGTAAGATGGGAAAATATTGTTTGTTTTTCTGCTAAATTACCAGGAAATTACACGGTACTTAAAATTACTTATGCAGTACTTAAAATTACTTATGCAGTACTTAAATTTACTTACAGTATAATTATTTCTTTGTTTTCTGTAAAAGTCTGACTTGTTACCCCCTTTTTCTAGTGTATCTACCTTTAAGTATTAAATTGTAATTTCAAATAAATTATACTTAGTTGCGGGGCATATTATAAAGTGTTATGAGCATTTTGTATTTTGAGTACAATATAAGGTGACAATTGCAAACATAAACAGCAAAGACGAGCAAAAATTGTGAGCAAGCTAGTAAATTACAACACATAAGTGAGCAATTATCTGCTCTGTAATTTGCAGTTGTAATGCAATGCAGAAGCTGCTCTTGCTCAGCAGGATGTTTATACAACTGTGTGGGAGTAGACTTTTTGACATACTAGCAATTAAAATGTTTATTCCTATTTTTTTGGGCAGTATGCTCTTTAAATGCAAAGGTTTGGGATAATTTCATTAAAATGAAAAAAAAATAAATCTTATTATACTACTCTGAAAAGTGGAGATGTAGCATCCCAGTTAGAGCAGAAAATGCAGAGTTGAGGCCACTGCATCAGAATCAGGAGTTTAAATCTCCCTTTAATAGGTAACTTACAGTGTAATAACTTACTGTGTGTCTGGTATTCATTTAACATCATCTGCAGTACATTGTTTAAGTATAGTACCTTGTTCCTCTCTATGTACAGCACGACAACAGCAGGAGAATGATAATAGATGTGTGTTTGGAGCAGGAAGGTAGATAGAGAGAGGAAAGCTTTTAACTGAAAGGTCAAAAGTTTAGTCCCAACATCAGCCTGTGAGCATGTGCCAGCAGCTGCATGGCCTTTCCAAGGTACTGCATCTCCACTCCCTCAGTGTGTCTGTAGACACTGCTTAAGAACTAAAATGTCAAACATATCCATGTAAAATTCAGTGCTGACTTATTGACTGTTTGAGAAAATGTACATTATGCAACATTGTGCTCAGCAGAACATCACAAATACTCTAGTATATTACACGGGTTATGTAGCAAAAAAGCATTTAAAAGTAGGTCTCTAGTCCAAAGAATGTCACCATTCGGAAAACTATAATTAACAAAAGTGGGTAGAGTGATATTTAGGAAAATTCTTGTTCTGTGTCGTCGGTACAGAAATGACACCTAATTAGGATTAGGCCTGTAATTAGCTTAAAATACTAACATAGAGCATAATAGCTGTAAATCTGGGAAAGTGGCTGTGTGGTACAGGAACAAATTAGCAGAATTAACAAAGGGATTAGGCCTTTGATTAACTGAAAATGAACCAAAATAGGGTTCAAAAGGTGAAAACGTAGAAACAGGGTGGATGCTGGTGCTACAGAATAAAAAGTGTCATTATCCCAAGTCTCACTGCTAGATTATTTTCTGGGAAGCAAGCCAAAAATTTAGTGTTACATTCTTAGCCGTCGGTGGTCCCTTTTTTTTGTCCTTCAAGAAAGTTGCAGTTCCAGAGACAAAGAAATAAACTGAGATGCAGCAAGATTTCAGGAACGGAGGATTTTCTTCACAGACACAGCAGCATCACATCTTACAGGTGGTGTTTTGTTTCCTAGAACAGGCATGAGTCAAAAGGAGGTAGACGAAAGACACCACCAGCTGAGATTAAGTAAACTTTGAGCTCTGAATCGGGAAAACTGTTTAAAATTGTCAGGAATTATTCTTCCATTTCTGTGTTCCTGTGATGTATTTTTTTTACACTTGTTGCAGACAAAAGAGCTTTCTCAATGTGTTTTTTATTCAATTTTTTTTATTCTATTTAATTGATATTGCATGACCCTGCTGGCTAGTTTTGAAGCCTATGAAATATCGATGAGAGCTTTCTTGGCATTACAGTATTTCATTTTTTGCTTTGAAGTGACCAGTGTGTGGACTTGGTTAGCTGAAATTTTAATGTTGTACTTTAAAGAAGCCACTTATGGTTAAATTCCAGTCCAGAACCTACTCAGTCTGATCTGTGGTTTAATTGAATTCCCATCAGCCAATCTCCATCTCGACTTTGAAATCGATCCATCTAATCGAAAGGGGTACATTATTGATACACATCAGAGCTGGAAAAGAAGCTGAAGGGCTGAAGGAGTTGAGTGTTGTGTGGTATATAGTCTAAATATTTTAAAATGAGGTATTCATTTTTTACCTGAATATTTCACGCTTGGGGCCCGTGTGGGTTGATGCAGTCAAGACTTTCCCTTTTACTACACCAGTCAAAAGAGAAGGGTGAGCTCATTGAGAGAGCTGAGCCAAGCCAAAGCACTGCTGGTTTCAATCAGGGAGAGGCAGCATGTTGGTGACCCTTGAATGCACAAACGAGCACACGCTTACACATACTCATGATGTACTGTATCCACCTCCCCAGGGCTTTATCCCATTTCTTCACGTCTCCCTTTTCAGTAGTTGTGGTTTTCTGAATCTTGCATCCAAATCCAAACTTCTTCAGCTGTCTGGCTCCTGGCAAAATTACATTTAATAGTTCACTAAATGCGTTTCGATATAATGTATACAGCACATTATGAACATCACCTATAGCCTGTGTGCTCTGTATATACTGCTGTGGTTTTATGTGGTACAAATCACCATCCTGCAATTTAAATGCACAAGCCCACAGTGTGCTTATGTTTCATATCTACTTTTGCACACAGATTTATTTTGCTATATGCACATTTGCTGTTGCACAGGCTCATTCTTCACTGGACTCACAGGGTCAGATGTTACCTGCAACTGAAGCTTGGTAAGGGAGCAGTTCATGATTACCTCTGTGCTTCTGTGGCTGCTTTCTATTTCAGTGTTAAAGACCCTGGGCCACAACTCAGCCACTCTCTTAGTTTTTTTTAAATTTTTATTTTTTAATGCAGCTCTTTCCTGCACACAGGTACCAATATATAGTCACACAAATACACAAGCACGTGCACAGATACTTACATAAGCAGATATAGTGCATGCACATAGACACACTCATGAACTCCATCGAGACCAACACATGCCGGCACAGACACACAAACGCTCACACAACATCCAATTTGTGTTGAGGGCTTAGTCACTTTTCTCATTTCTCTCAGTGTTGCAACTGTGGGCTATTCCCTTCTGGCATGACACATCCAAAAAGCTCAATAAACCGCCCATCTCGCTCCCTGCTTGTGTGTGTTTATTTGTGTGTGTTTATAATAATGGGCCAGACAGACTGGGCAGTGTCTAATCCTGCAGACCAGCTCACTGTCTTTCAATTAGCTAGCAGGGCTTGTTCAAGGCCAGGCTGGGTCAGACTGCTATCACAAACTGCAGCTAATCCACTACGAACTGATCAATGCATAGAGGGAGAAGGTGTGGGAGGTTAACAGGAGAGTGAGAGAAGGAGGGGTGTAAGGTTAGATGTTTGAGGGAGGGCAATTTGCATATAGACCTCTAGGCAGGTAAATGAAGGCAGGAAAGAGGAAATGAAGGTAAAATTGACCAGAGAGAGTGAAGAGGGCAGGAGAGGATTGAAATAGCTTGGTTTTAGACATGTAAGTGCTGCATACAGACAGCAGTTTTTGCTTGATGGTTAAATGGTCATCACACCAGAACTTAGTACATAGAATTAAAAATGTAGTCTTCGTCTTCCTGCATAGTTTACTACCTGTCATGAACAAAAGTGACAAAATAATAGCTACATAAATGTCAGCCATAGTGGATGAGATTGATAATAGAGTTGTGATTTAAAGTAAAAAATATTAAACTCCAAAATTTCTGTACGGTGGACTGCACCTTGCTACTTCAGCTCTTCATACACTGGAGAAAACTGCCTTTATCTTAAAGGAATAACAGGGCACCATGACATTTTAACAAATATATTTCTTAAAGCATTGAACATGAAGGAATATTTCTTGATGTCTGTTCCAAAGAAGGCAGAAACATCAGCAGTTCTCATAGCAAGATATGATATTGGTGTTAAGCAAATCTGTAGTGGAGGGTAATATTGCTGTGTTGTTGTATACATTTAATTTTTATGCCCCTGATCATATTCATGGACAGAGCTGGACAAGGAGAGCTGGACTCTTCTTCTTCTTCTCTCTCCCCTTCTGTCTCTCTCTCTTTTTTTGTTCTTTGCTGATTTGAAAGGATTAAAGTGATCCATCTGAAATGAGCAAAAGTATGCAAGCACACACTCATTTCCTTCCCTCTCTTTCACCTTTGCTATTTCTTTCTACTCTCTTGGGCCCCTTTAACCCCCCACTCCTCCCTCACTCGCCCTTGTCTTTCAGTCTCCTCTCTTCCGTGGTCCAGATTTGCTTAGAAATGAGTCACCCAACCACAAATCGCCCCATTTAAGAGGGAGGGAGCAGTGGAGGAGTGGTGGGTGACTTGGAGAGGAAGATGAATTGAGTGAGAGTGGGTGAGAGGGATTGAGAGAGAGAGAGAGAGGGGAGAGGGAAGCTGATGGCTGTTTTTCACTCAGCTGGTTTTGTTGATCAGTATCAGCAGCCAAGGTCTGGATGCAATCAGCTCCCTGCATTCAGCCAAGCAGAATGAGGCTAAAAATATATGTGACAGTGCACAACGCTGGCACACGCACACGCACAAATACAGTATCCAAATGGCATACACACAGAGCGGCAGCAATGCAAATTCAATACATAATGCAGCACAGGCAGGGAGTAGAAGTAAGAGGACTTACCAGGGTTTTAGATTATGACACATGAGTCTGCCGGTGCTCATATGTGTGTGTGTGTTTGTGCATGTGTCTGTGTCTATTAGCTAGATTGTGCGATGAATTAATGAAGCTACAGACATGTAGGTGTGAGACATCCCACTAATTATGCCAGCAGTGCTGTAGCCTCACCATCAATAATGTTCATTAAACTACTGAACCCACTCATGTTGACAGCTCTGGGTACGAGTGTGTGGTGAATGAGTGTGTATGTACTGTATGCGTGTGACTGAAAACAACTTGCACACACAAGCAGTGAGTAAGCACCACACTTGGATGATGGATCACCACAGATTTGCATTAAACGCTTCTTTATGTGGACACGGCTGGCAGACAAAGGCATTTTTTTTTACCATCTCTTCTGGTCTCAAGTTTTAGGCGGACTCTATAAATAATAAAAAAAACCCAACTAAAACATCCCACTCATAGCTTTTCTTCATTTACATAATGTGCAGAATTTTCGCAGTTGTGGAGGTAATCTAAATCTTGACAAATAAATACATTCACACAAGACATGGATGGAGCATTTAACTAAAACCACAGCCTGTTAATTTTGTTTCCTTGCTTTTCATATGCTTTTGGCATATAAGTGAAGACAGTGTCATTAAAGCCCCAACCAAAACCCCTGAAAATAAGACACACTGCCATACTCCAAGACCATGTGGTTCAGTTTGTTAAAAGTATGTTCCAACTGCAGGACTTCGTCCAAAATTCCAGGGTTGTAGTACATTTATTTTGATACCCAAAAGCAAGCAGTTTCTCATCTCTGTAAAGCTGAGTGTTAACAAATTGAACCCCTGGGAAGCTGCAGCCCTGACTGATACTCAGTTGTTGCTTCATGTGTCCTCTCAGTGAGGGCAATGAACACAAATGTTAGAGGAAGTGAAATCTTTTTTTTTTTTTTTCTTAATTCTCTAACCTGGCAGCATGTGAACTATGTAGAAGTGTCCAGTAAACGAGCTAGTTGAGTGTTGTGACTTTTATTTACAAGCTGTGGTTTTCTTGTAATCAGACAGCAAGAAAATAAATGAACCATATAAAAAAGTAACAAAGTAAAATGATTTGTAGTAAAGAAAACAAACTGGAGGTGTGATCACATCCTTAGGCAGAAATCAAGAATCAAACTGCCTGTCTTTATATTGCAGGGTTGTCTCTGTAATCACAGACCACCCTGCTGGCCCAGTGGGTAGTAAGTGCTCATTTTGCAAGCAGCAATCTGGGTTTGATTAAATCAGACTTACAAAATGCACACACAATTTCACTGCAGTCTTTTACCTATAATAAGATTTAAAGGCTAATTGTAGAGACAGTTACAGTGAACATGACATCTTACAAGACATCCACTGATCCGGAGGCTCTTGACACCTCTAAGGTCAAAGCACTCATCTTACAGGAGACACATATTTCCAAGGCATACCTAATTATCCATTGCTTGAGGATGTCACACAACCCTGTATAATCATACAAGAGAAGGTAAAAAATGTTAAGATGTGCTGCCTGAGAAGACATTTCCATTACATCTTGGGATGTGTGTGGAGGGGCTCAGTGGGGTGTTATCATGGCACTTTTTGTCAGATGACATCTAAACCAGAATCTTATGAGTGAAAATAAAATGCATATTATTTCCTGATGAATCCACATGAACTCCACTTTGAACATCAAGCTACCAAAAATGAAAACCAGTTGAAAGTAACCAGTTGAATGTTCAGCTTTTATTTTACAGTGCAACCTTGCAGATTATATTTTAAGTACACTAGAAAGATAGAATGGAAGTTTTGGTTACGGACCAGCAGATTTCACCCATGGACTGTTTCAATTGAACTGCCACAGTTGAAAAGCTTGAACTGGCCTTCATTTCAAGAGACTGAAGTTCTTCAAATGTAGTTAAGGATACTTCAGTTTGCTGCGTATTGTCTGGGGCCACTCATAGTCAAATAACAGGTTAGAGCCTTTTTTATTCATGTGGCCCTATTGATGCACAGCTAAAACTGTTAATGGTTTCAGTTTTGGCACAGTAAAATGCACCACAGGTGTTTAACTCAACTCACCCAAATGCTGTTAGTGGATATACATGTACTCAATCAATATCCAGTCCTGTTACCTCCATGCTATTGCCGTGCAGTGTGTTTTTATGACTTCATTTTACAACTGTACAGTTAATCTGTGCTCAGTAAAACTGCTGCCTGGAGTTTATTCCCTCCGAGGCCTTACATTCCTGTGGTGTTGTATCAGAGTGTGGTGTGTGTGTGTGTGTGTATGTGCATATGTTAATGTTTGTAAAAAGTTATGGTGCTTTTGTATGTTCATACGTGCTTGTGTGTTTTGCAGAAGCACAGGCTTTCATGAAATGCGTGTGTACAGGGTGTAATTTTTATGCATTTCCACTTCAGGCTAAGGGTGGTTATTAAGGTGAATGGAGCCAGGAGTGGGGGAAATGTGTGTGCTTTCGTGTGTAAGTGAGCCAGTTATTGAGTGTTTGTATGAGTGACTGTGTGTGCAGCAGCTGGATGCTAAATAAGCATAGAGCTCGAAGAGGAAAGTGGGGAGGTACTTGGGAAACCTCCTGAAGTTCATAACCCCTGCAGGGGGCCACAGAATGGGGGGAAAAATGTAATTAGACTGAAAGTGTGTGCATGTGTTTATGTAGGAATGGGTTGCGCTTATGTGTGTGTGTGTTCATGCATGCAAATGTAACTTGGCAATGGGTCTTTTGTAAGTTTGAATGTGTTTTCAGTAGAAAAAAAAGGCAATACAGTTTTCAAGGTGAAGGAAATAATTAACTTGGAAAGGATGAATCCAACCATTTATTTCCACTTATATCCGTCCTTCTATCTATCATCTGTCCATGCGGTCCTTTATCGACACCCGCTACCTACACCCCGCCTCCCTGCCTTTTCTGCTCTTTCTTTCTCCTTCCCATCTGTTTGTGCTTTTTAGTTTTCATGCTATCTGTTTGCTCTATGTCAGAAAGCATCCATTTGAAATCGTGAGAGTCTCAGAGGAGAGAGAGCACAGTGAGACTCAATGGGCCAAGAAAAATGCCAAAACCCAGATACTTAAAAAAAAGTCATGCTGCCTCCTCTCCCATCACCATCCCCTTCCTATGTTACTCTTTATGTAGTTTACACGTTATTTTTTCTTTCTTCTCTTTGCCCACTCTCTGATTATTTCCTCGCTGATGAAAAGCAAGGGGGGCGGGGGGGAGTGGAGATGAAAAGCACCAGCTAGAATCCATGATGAAGAGACAGAATCGAAGATGGTTTAGGCAGGAAATTTCCTCCCTCACTACAGCATCAAGGGGTTGCATGAGGAAATGATTGAGATTGTCATGGAAACACCGGTGGTTGGATTTGTGAAGGGGAGCTGTGTAAGACTTTCGTTGCAGAGCAAAAGAAATATGTGCATGCGTGTGTGTGTTCGTACATTGTGTGTGTGTGTGTGTGTGTGTGTGTGTGTGTGTGTGTGTGTGTGTGTGAAGATCAGGAATAATCGGGGGT